>BQKN01064740.1:39733-82855 GCA_022839385.1 Asparagus kiusianus
CACACACACACACCAAATAAATAAATAAATAAATAAACCAAAACAAAAAAAAGGAAAAGAAAAGGCCAAACACAATAAAAAGAAATCTATACAAAAAAAATAAAAGTAAATTAATCTTTCATAATTTGCAAACAAAAAAAACAAAAAGGGTCAGAAACACCTTTTATTTAGATAGACTAAGTGATATTTATTAAGAAAATAGTTATAATCCTCATTTATTCTCAGCACTAAATATGATCATAAGGATTAAAATAAGTCTTATTTAACAAATTAACAAATTAACCTGTTACGTTAACAAATAAACTAACGATGCTAACTCTTCTATATAATACATCTTCTTTAAACATTTGCTCAATATGATGGCAGGTTAAGAAATAATTAACTCTTCTCCTTATCTAACTGACAGGTTACCCAATTATTGAATAAAAATTAACCGTATCCTTCCCCCCCTTGGTCGTCATCTTCCCATCTTACTTCTTATCCTCCTCAAACTTTGATCCATCTTGTCACGTTGAGTGTGAGTAATCTTGAGTTGTCATTATTATTCAAATAAAACAATGACCGCAAGGCCAACATGATTACAATCAACATGAGATCTAGCACCAAATATTATATTATATTAAATATATATATATATATATATATATCTTATCATCACAATTACACCCTACAACATTTGCGGCACCTCCAAGCAAAATATCATCATTCTTCAATCCAAAACAAATATATAAAAACTAAATAACCAATTAAAATAAAACGCACGCCTTGCCTCTCTATATCCCACGAAGAGATGACAAGTTTCTCTCGTGCGCGATTTTCAAAGCACCAACGACTTTTCCGCGTTGCTCTTCTAACTTTGTACGAGACCGCCGCTCTCTTTTCGTACACTGGTCAGTGGAGACGCTTGTGGGCCCTGCATGGGTTGGGCTCGAGACGATTAATAAATTCTGTCTTTTTCTCTCTCTCTCTCTCATCTGTAAATGGGCTTTGAGCAAGCGACGGTTGGATTTAGGACAGAGGATGGAGAGAGCGCTGAAGGGAGGGGAAGAGACAGTGAGTGACCAATGAGGGAGCGCCGCTTGCTATTTTCGGTGGGAGGTGTTATTCTCTGGGAAAGAGCTGGAAACAAGCTAAATATTTTAGTATTTATTTGCTTAAGAATTAGATTCCATTCAACGTACGGTGCACTTAATAATAAATGAATAATTTTTTTTTTACTATTCAGCTTATAAATAAATAAAATTTAATCGTAGTTGTATTTGATATTTCTATTTACTGAACTATTGGTTTAAATGTTACATTTAGACCTATAAATTTTAGTTATTAGACTTTCTATGCATCCCAAATGTTTTTTCTTTTACACGTATAGCCTCGTATGAGTAGTTTTTATTTTTAAATATTAAGTTTATTACTAGATTGCATATTAATTGGTTGTATCATATATGGTTGCATTATAAGAATACATCAAATATTTACTGAATAAATACCGAACATGAACTGAATAATTTATAAAAGACCATACAAAAACTGTTAACGAATATTGGGGAGTACTTATCGAATATTCGAATACTAATCGAATCGAATTCGAATACACAGTTCCTATTAGTTCCGGATTCGAATGTTAGATCTATTACTTGAGATCTAAATCATAAAGGCATGATTAATTCAAAGAGATTAACAAAAATCTAAAAGAGAGCGGAAGCTTATACCTGAATCCATAGAAGAAATCTTGATTTGTGTTTTTTGATGATCTTCTAACCTTAGGATTTCTCTAGATCCGAATTTCTCTCTAGATGGGGGTGAAGAGAATTAGAGAATGTAACCCTAGATTAGGGACCATAACCCCTTATTTATAGGTGTTATACTTTTGCAATTTGGCCCCTCAACAAATCACAATTACAACCTGGTATCTGCACATATAACCCCATGATTTATTTAAATACCCATTAACCTAAATTAATTGATCACTTTAGTGGGTTATCCTGAAAAGATAGCAATACACATTGATTAATCATATGTGCCCACAAATAGATTTATTAGATTAAATCCAACAATCTCCCACTTGGGCACCATATAATTTCTTAAATTGTGTATAACCTTATGAGCTCAAAATTGCTATCACTGAAAATGTATTTCCGAACAATCTCATCCATTGACTATATCAATATAGGATCAAAGCGGCCTTCATCACATTTATCGTGACTCGACCCATCAATGGTCACATATACCAATACAATCAAACGACATAGATCAATCATGGATGTGCAGCATGAAAATTACATGCAATGTGATCAGTACATGTCTATTTTTAACTGGTCCTCCTTTAGTGAGGTCAAAACAAAACATAATGTAACAGAGTGTCTTAACTGAATACTTTATTCTGATCAGACAATACAACCAAACATAAAGCATCACAATTACAAACTCCCACTAAATCATAATATCCTCAAATATTACCATATCCATACGAGCAGTATGCTCATGAAAGACCTTGGGTGGCAATCCCTTAGTAAGAGGATCAGCTATCATGGAGTTTGTCCCAATGTGCTCTATGGATATCTGTCCACTCTGTACCCTTTCTTTCACAACCAAGAACTTAATGTCAATATGTTTTGACTTGATTGAGCTCATGTTGTTATTATAATACATTACTGCAGATTTATTGTCACAAAATAACCTTAGTGGTTTTCAACATTTTCCAGAATGCGCAGTCCCGTGACAAAATTTCGTAGCCATATTCCCTGATTGGATGCCTCATAGCAAGCTACAAATTCTTCTGTCATAGTGGAGGAAGCTACAAGTGCTTGTTTAACACTTTTCCATGATATAGCTCCTCCTGCTAACATATAAATGTAGCCTGATGTAGACTTTCTGCTATCTTGGCATCCAGCAAAATCAGAATCAGAGTACCCAATGACCTCCAGCTGTTCTGATTTTCTGTATGTGAGCATGTAATCTTTTGTTTTCTGAAGATACCTCATAACCCTTTTGACTGCTATCCAATGATCCATACCAGGGTTGCTTAAGTATCTGCCTAACATCCCAACAATGTACGTAATATCCGGACGCGTACATACCTGAGCATACATTAGACTTCCTATAGCCGAAGCATAAGAAATCTTCTGCATTTCCTGAATTTCAAGGTTACCTTTAGGGCACTGATTGAGACTAAACTGTTGAATATCATATCTCCATGATAGTGTTTTGATGATAATAATTTATACAGTGTGTGCACTAACTTTTATATACAGATTTTAATATCAGAATATGTACAAGTGCAAGTTGATTTCAAGGCATTTTGAAGTGAAGAAAATGAAGAACAAATGAGATAATGTATTTTACATTTTCTTTACTTAGAATAATTGTACAAGCCTTGATCACACACACGCACACACATAAAATATTAGAACACACTAACACAGGCTTAGTGTGTTGGTTAACTATAGAAATCCACTATGTTAACCATTAGAATTATAGTTAAAACTTGATTATAAAAACTTTTTATAGTAGAATTTTTACTCTTAGTAGTCGACTAATTAGAATAGTAGTCGACTACTCATGTATAAAACTCAAATACATGTTTCTGACAATTTACAGTATAGTCGACTACAATAGATTATAGTCGACTACTCAGGTGTTCGACAAAAACATAAGTTTCTGTTATTTTACAGTGTAGTCGACTAATCATCATTATAGTCGACTACTGAACTCAAATTTTATTTTATCAGTTTCTGTCAAATTACAGTGTAGTCGACTAATGAGCATTGTAGTCGACTACTGAGAAATTTTCTGAATACATGGAGTCTGTTTGAACTCAGTGTAGTCGACTAATGACAATAGTAGTCGACTACAGATACAGTTTTTTCAGATTTCAATGTTTGAATTTATGACTATTTATAGCCGTTTTCAAACGTTTTTAAAGTTCAAAAATTTGTCTTTTCAAGGGCTATAAATAGGTTATTTGTTCAGAAAAATTCAAGAGATATATATACCCATAAGCTTTGATCTTTGTGCAATTTTTTAAGTGAAAAATATTCAGATTTTGTGAAAAAGAGAAGTTTCTGAAATTGCCTTTAAACATTCATCAAATACCTATCATTTAGGCAATTTACAGAGGTTAAAAGAATCCTAAGCCACTGCTGCACTTCATTACACATTCAAGGCTTATAGGATCAATTGTTTTCTTGCTTCAAAAGAATTTCTCTCGGGTTTGAGAGAGTTGATCTCTTGGTGTAGAGATTGGTGTTCAAATTGACAAGGTGTTTGTCAATTGGTGTTGTAATTTGCAGGGACTTACAAATTGGTCAGGTTTGTATTTGATTTTATAAGTTTATTCAAAATCATAGTGGAAACTCTCAAGCGGGATTTGCTTGGGGACTGGATGTACACCGGATTGGTGGAACCAGTATAAATCCTTGTGTTTGTGATTGTGATTTTCTGAGATTATCATTTTTCTTTGTAATTTATAATATACTTTGCATAAATTTTAAAAGAATACTATTCACCCCCCTCTAGTGTTCAAGTGTATCTATTTCAGATCCTACATTTGGTATCAGAGCAAGGTGAAAGATGGCATCGAAAAATACTTCACAATTCAAAGAAGGTCACTCTACAAATCGTCCACCAATGTTTGATGGATTGAACTACAACTATTGGAAGTGTCGAATAAAGATTTACCTTCAATCAATTGGCTACGAACTTTGGAACGTCGTGGAAACAAAATATGAGAAGTCGACCACTCCTTTCACGGAATGGACTACATCTCAAAGGAACAATGCAAACTTGGATTCTAAAACAATGAATATCTTATTTTGTGCTCTTGACAAGAATGAGTTCAATAGGGTGTCAATGGCCACATCCGCATATGATATTTGGCACACACTTGAGGTAACTCATGAAGGTACACATAAAGTTAAAGAATCTAAAATTTCTATTCTTGTGCATAGATTTGAATTGTTCAAGATGAAGAAAAATGAGACTATTAGAGAAATATTCACAAGATTCACCGACATCACAAATTCTCTCATTGGTCTTGGAAAAACATATACACAAGTGGAGATGATAAGAAAGATACTTCGTTCACTCACTCCACAATAGGAAAAGAAAGTTACCGCTATTGAAAAAGCTAATGATTTGTCAACTCTTACGGTTAAAAATCTTATTGGTAATCTTATGGCATATGAAGTTCAACTTGAAGATAGAAAGAATGATGAAGAATCAAAGAACAAGAAAGTTCTTGCATTCAATACTACTTCCGATAAAGAAGATTCAGATGATGATGATGAAGAAATGGGCATGTTTGCACGAAAATTTTGGAAATTTATAAAACGAGGTAATTTTAAATCTAAGAGTTCAATTTCAAATAACCCTCTTTGTTTTAAGTGTAATAAACCAGGGCATATGAAGAAAGATTGTCCAATATTGAAGAATAAGTAAAAATCAAGTTATTTTAACAATTTCAACAACATTCAAAATAACAAAAAAAAAAGGAAAGCAATGACAATCACTTGGGATGATAGTGATGAGTCATCTTCAGATGAAGAAATTAAAGAAAAGAAAAGTGCTCACATGTGTTTCATGGCACAAGATGAAGTAAGTGAAAATAAAGAACTTTTAGATGCTTTCAATGAATTATATGAAACTTTTGTGAGATTAAAGACATCACATAATTTTCTTAAAGGTGAAAATAAAAGATTACTTAAAGAAATTTCTGATTTAAATCCCTCTACCTTTTCTAATTCTCAAATAATTGAATTGAAAGAAGAAAATTTTTCTTTACTTAAAGAAAATGAATGTTTATCTAATGAAAATAAATATTTAAAATCAGAATGTAATGATTTAAATATTCGTATTAATAATTTAGAAAAAGATATTTCTTCTTTTAAATCAAGATATGAAGATATACGTCTAAATGTAAGCAAATTTAATAAAGGTAAAGAAAATCTTAATAACATTCTTTGTTTTCAAAAAGAATCACAAAAGACAAAAGGATTAGGTTTTAAAGTTAATAAAAATAAATCAAAGAAAATAATTTTTGTAAAACCATCTTGTGATTTGAATGAATATAGAAATAAAAATTTGTGTAAAAAGAAATCAAAATTCTTTTCAATTTGGGTTCCAAAAGAATTATCTTCTTTAAATAAAAATTTTAATATCTCTGATTTTATTAAAAATATTTGTTTATCATCTAACTATTTAGGCAAATCAAACTCTTCATGGGTTTGGTTTCCTAAAGGCTAATTTAAAGGACCCAACATAATATGGGTACCAAAATGTAAATGTTTATTATTTCAGGTACCCAAGAAAGATAGGTGGATTTTGGATAGTGGTTGCTCCAAACATATGACTGAAAACATATAACTGTTGTCATCTTTTCAAAACAAGGATGGTGGTACCGTTACTTTTGGAGATAACAACAAAGAAAAAGTCATCGGTATTGGATCTGTCGGTAATCCAAACAAACCTATCATTGATAATGTTTTATTAGTTGATGGTCTTAAACATAATTTACTTAGTATTAGTCAACTATGTGATAAAGGTTATAAAATTGTTTTTGAAAAAGAATCATGTTTAATTTATGATATTGATTTAAAAACTATTATTTTTAAAGGTCATAGAAAGAATAACTTATCTATAAAAAATATTTCAAATGAACATTGTCTTATTGCATCATCTAATGATTCTATTTTATGGCATAAACATTTTGGACATGTTAATTTTAAACATATGTCAAAGATTTCTAAAAATGATTCAGTAAATGGTTTACCTAAGATGTCTTTTAAAAATAATTTTTGTGATGCATGTCAACAAGGAAAATTGCACAAATCTTCTTTTAAATCTAAAAATATAATATCTACAAATAGACCATTAGAATTAATTCACATAGATCTTTTTGGTCCATCTAGAGTTGTATCTTTAAATGGAAGTAGATATGCATTTGTTCTTGTTGATGATTATTCTAGATTTACATGGGTAATTTTTCTTAAACATAAAAATAATGCTTTTCATGAATTTTCAATATTTTGTAAAAGAATTCAAAATTAAAAATCTACTTCTATTATCTCTATACGTAGTGATCATGGAGGTGAATTTGAAAATAAATTATTTGCAAATTATTGTGACAAACATGGTATATCACATACTTTTTCTTTTCCTCGTGCTGCTCTACAAAATGGAGTTATAGAAAGGAAAAATAGAACTTTACAAGAATGTGTAAGAACCATGTTATGTGATAGTAATTTACCTAAATATTTTTGGGTAGAAGCTGTATCAACAGCTTGTTATGTTTTAAATAGAGTTTTATTAAGACCTATTTTAAAGAAAACCTCTTATGAATTATTTTATAACAAAATTCCTAAAATATCTTACTTTAAAGTTTTTGGTTGTAAATGTTTTATCTTAAACACAAAAGATAATTTAGATAAATTTGATTCTAAATCCGATGAAGGAATTTTTGTTGGATATTCTAATCATAGTAAATCATATAGAATATATAACAAAAGAACACTAGTTATTGAAGAATCCTTACATGTTTCTTTTGATAATTTTTTTTAAAAAATATCTATTGTAATAAATAATGATGATGATATAATTGATACTATTCATGATACTCCAATGATAGATATTACAAAAGATGAAAATATACAAAATGATTTACCTAAAGATTTTGTAGAAGTTAAAAATCATCCACATGATTTAGTTATTGGAAATATTTCTAATAAAGTAACTACTAGATCTCATTTTAATTTGATTGCTCATAATACTTTTATTTCAACTATTGAACCTAAAAATATAAAAGAAGCTCTTCTTGATGACTCATGGATAATTGCTATGCAAGATGAACTTAATCAATTTACTAGAAATAATGTTTGGGATCTTATACCTAGACCTCAAAATAAATCCATTATTAGAACAAAATGGATTTTTAGAAACAAATTAGATGAATTTGGTCAAGTTGTTAGAAACAAAGCTAGATTAGTTGCTCAAGGTTATAATTAAGAAGAATGAATTGATTATGATGGAACTTATGCACCTGTTGCACGATTAGAATCAATTAGGATTTTACTTGTATTTGCATGTTTTATGAATTTTAAATTATTTCAAATGGATGTTAAAAGTGCTTTTCTAAATGGTTTTATAAAAGAAAAAGTTTTTGTAGAACAACCTCCAGGTTTTGAACATGAAAGTTTTCCAAATCATGTTTTTAAACTTAAGAAAGCATTATATGGTCTTAAACAAGCACCTCGTGCTTGGTATGATAGATTAAAGAAGTTTCTTTTAACTTCAGGTTTTGAAATTGGAAAAGTTGATTCAACATTATTTATTAAGAAAATAAACAAAGATATTTTACTAATTCAAATTTATGTAATGATATTATTTTTGGTTCTACTAACAACAATCTTTGTCAAGAATTTGGTAAGACTATGCAGGATGAATTTGAAATGAGTCACATGGGTGAACTAAATTTCTTCCTTGGACTACAAATTAAACAATTAAAAGAAGAAATATTCATCAATCAAAGCAAGTATGCAAAGATTTACTCAAACGTTTCGGATTGAAAAATTCAACAAGCAAACCAACACCTATGAGCACCACTACATCACTTGACAAAGATGAAAATGGTAAGAATGTAGATCAAAAGCTCTATCGAGGTATGATTGGATCATTTCTTTACATTACTGCTAGTAGTCCTGATATTATATTTAGTGTATGTTTATGTGCAAGATTTCAATCTAATCCTAAAGAATCACATCTTAAAGCAGTAAAAAGAATTTTTAGATATATTAAAGATACTACAAATTATGGTTGATTTTATCCTAAACATAGTTCTTTTGATTTAATATCATATAGTGATGCTGATTTTGTCGGATGTAAATCTGATAGAAAAAGAACAAGTGGAACATGTCATTTCTTAGGACATTCACTTGTATCTTGGTTTAGTAAAAAACAAAATTCAGTGTCATTATCAACAACTGAAGCTGAATATATTGTTGCAAGTCTTGCATGTGCACAAATATTATGGATGAAACAAACTTTAACAGATTATGGCATAAATTGTCCCATATCATCTATTATGTGTGACAATTCTAGTGCAATTAATTTATCTAAAAATCCTATTCAACACTCACGTACAAAACACATTGATATTAGACATCATTTTTTACGTGATCATGTGCTTAAAGGTGACATTTCATTAGAATTTATACCTACAGATAAACAAATAGCAGATATATTAACAAAACCCTTAAAAGAAGAAATTTATGTTAAATTAAGAAGGGAATTAGGTATTTGTTCAATTGAAGATTTAAATTAATTTTTAAAACAAACATATATACATTTATACCCTAAATAGTTGACTAATTTGACTTATAGTCGACTACATGCACAAGTCTTGCAAATATTTTTTTAAAAACATTACAGTGTAGTCGACTACTTGCCTTAATAGTCAACTACTCAATGTTAAAATCTTAAAATTAATTTTCTATTGTTTACAGTGTAGTCGACTACAATACAGATTAGTCGACTACTCTGAGTTAAAAACTAAAAATCATCTTTTTGTCGATTACAGTGTGTCGACTACTTTTGCTATTAGTCGACTACTGATCCTGAACTTTCAGTTTTACAGTTTTTAAAACCTTATTGGATTTTCAAACCAAAAACCCAATACCCATACCCGTTTCAGTTAAGTAAAATTCATCTCAACCTTTGTTTTTCAACTCTATCAATCCTAACCACACATTTAAGATTAAATCTTAACCCTACACTCAATTTACTATCAAATCTCAACCATTCATTGTATTTTATTCTTAAAAGATAAAGTAAAAATCATAAACTACCCACTAACTCTACCCAAAACCGAAAACCCATCTTCCCCACGTCAGAATCAACGATTCCAGGTTAGGGCATCTCTCTTTTCTCAACTTTTTCATCAATTTCTTCAAATTCTTTCAAATCTGTCAAACATTCAAGCTCAGTAGTCGACTAATCTAAGCAATAGTCGACTAATCTAGGTTTCTACAGTCTGGGGTATTGTTTCTAAACTTGATCTTTACATCTTTTGTCATTTATCTATCTAATCATGTCTAAATCTAAGAAAGCTAAGCAAACCCATACATCTATCAATGATAAAATCATCATCTATTTAAAAAGTCCTAATTTATTAGAAGAATTTAACAAAATATTAACTTTTGAAGTTCTTCCAGGACGATTTGTGAAATTTGATGATTTTATACCCTGGAACTTTGGTTCATATTTTGAAAATGTGGGATTGCTTGAGTTATTCTCTGCAGAAAATAGAAAACCCACATATCCGTTTCTTGTACAACTGTTCTATACTAATATAGAACGTGTGAGAACTATTGGTGGTTCTAAAAAACTAAAAACTCTTGTTAAAGGAATAGAGATTGACTTAACTACAAAGTTAATTGGTAAAATCTTTAATATTCCTTATCAAGGAGTTTCTCTTAGATCTGTTAGGATGAATGATTCAGAACTGCTGTCCAATCATATATTTCTTCCTGGATATGGTAAACCTTTAAATAACTCAAACAAACTTCGTTCAATTCCTAGGTTCATTGCACGTATCTTAGCCTATAACTTGTTTCCAAAAACTAGGAGTTTTCATGTCATTTCCCTAGATTTAGCAAAAGCTCTATATGCTATAATGGGAAATATTCAAGTTAATTGGGCTGAGGTTTACTTTGACAATCTTTTAACTATTCCAAGAGGATTTCTACCTTATGGTGCATTCCTAACAAAAATCTTTGACAAATTTCATGTTGATCTTCAATCTGAAAATTCTGTTGTTCGTTCGATTGAATTTTTTGATTCCAATGCCCTAACTAGGATGAAATTGACTAATTTTGAAATTGAAGAACATAATCCTCAACATGAATCTGAACCTCATTAAGAAGAAATTCCACAATCTTCAACTCAAGCAGGAGGTTCTTCAAGTCAACCATCACCATTTCCTATAGAACCCTCATGCTTTTCAGACGTGCAATACAACACTTTAAGTGCACATATCCTTGAACTTGAAACTGGTCAAAGAGCTCTATATACACAGAAGTCATATATCATTAGTAAACAAGAAGAGCTAATCAAGAAGTTCAAAGACTTAGACACAAAGCTTAATACATATTTTCAAGGACAGCAACCTCCTACAGCACCTTAGAATGTTTTTATGTTAAGAATAAAAACAATTATGTTATTCTGTTTTAAGTATCACAAACTATGTGGTTGTGAGTTATTAGGACATATGTAATTTGTTTATGTTGCTACTATGTTATGTATGTTGATTGTGTGTTTAATTATCTATGATGATGTTCGGTTAGTTAATATATGTGCTACATATTTTAAACAGATCATGGTGATGAACATTGTGAAACTTTTGGTCTTTATGGTAAGTCTTTGCCTACCTATTTGGATGAGTGAAGTTATAGACTATGTTTATAACCTTGATGATTTGTTTGAAGTTTTAGCTCATGTTGAAGAAATAATGTCATGTTTAGCTTTCTCTTTTTGTTGATAACAAAGGGGGAGAAATAGTTATGTTATGTAGTTATGTTATGTACTGTTATAGACTCAAATTTGCATATATGCAGGGGGAGTAAGTATTATATGCAGGGGAAGTAAGTATGGTTATTTCATTATGTTTTAACCTGATTATAAAATACATACTTTAGCATAAATTATTTGTTATCATCAAAAAGGGAGAGAATGTTGAATATCATATCTCCATGATAGTGTTTTGATGATAATAATTTATACAGTGTGTGCACTAACTTTTATATGCAGATTTCAATATCAGAATATGTACAAGTGCAAGTTGATTTCAATGCATTTTGAAGTGAAGAAAATAAAGAACAAATAAGATAATGTATTTTATATTTTCTTTACTTAGAATAATTGTACAAGCCTTGATCACACACACGCACACACACAAAATATTAGAACACACTAATACAGGCTTAGTGTGTTGGTTAACTATAGAAATCCCCTATGTTAACCATTAGAATTATAGTTAAAACTTGATTATAAAAACTTTTTATAGCAGAATTTTTACTCTTAGTAGTCGACTAATTAGAATAATAGTCGACTACTCATGTATAAAACTCAAATACATGTTTCTGACAATTTACAGTATAGTCGACTACAATAGATTATAGTCGACTACTCAGGTGTTCGACAGAAACATAAGTTTCTGTTATTTTACAGTGTAGTTGACTAATCATCATTATAGTCGACTACTGAACTCAAATTTTATTTTATCAGTTTATGTCAAATTACAGTGTAGTCGACTAATGAGCATTGTAGTCGACTACTGAGAAATTTTCTAAATACACAGAGTCTGTTTGAACTCAGTGTAGTCGACTAATGTCAATAGTAGTCGACTACAGATACAGTTTTTCCAGATTTTAATGTTTGAATTTATGACTGTTTATAGCCATTTTTAAACGTTTTTAAAGTTCAAAAATTTGTCTTTTCAAGGGCTATAAATAGGTTATTTGTTCAGAAAAATTCAAGAGATATACATACCCATAAGCTTTGATCTTTGTACAATTTTTCAAGTGAAAAATATTCAGATTTTGTGAAAAAGAGAAGTTTCTAAAATTGCCTTTAAACATTCATCAAATACCTATCATTTAGGCAATTTACAGAGGTTAAAAGAATCCTAAGCCACTGCTGTACTTCATTACACATTCAAGGCTTATAGGATCAATTATTTTCTTGCTTCAAAAGGATTTCTCTCGGGTTTGAGAGGGTTGATCTCTTGGTGTAGAGATTGGTGTTCAAATTGACAAGGTGTTTGTCAATTGGTGTTGCAATTTGCAAGGACTTACAAATTGGTCAGGTTTGCATTTGATTTTGTAAGTTTATTCAAAATCATAGTGGAAATTCTCAAGCGGGATTTACTTGGGGACTGGATGTACACCGGATTGGTAGAACCAGTATAAATCCTTGTGTTTGTGATTGTGATTTTCTGAGATTGCCATTTTTCTTTGTAATTTATAATATACTTTGTATAAATTTTAAAAGAACACTATTCACCCCCCTCTAGTGTTCAAGTGTATCTATTTCAGATCCTACATAAACTTGTCTCCTTTAGCAACAGGGGTGTCACCTGGGCTGCAATCTTGCATGTCAAACCTTTTAAGTACCTTATGGATATAGCTCTTTTGTGATAATCCAAGAACCCCGAGAGCGATCTCGATGTATCTGGATCCCTAATATAAAAGAGGCGTCCCCAAGATCTTTCATCTCAAAATTCTTTGATAGAAATCTCTTGGTATCGTGCAGAATGCCTATATCATTAGTGGCAAGCAATATGTCATCGACATACAGAACCAGAAAAATATACTTACTCCCACTGAACTTGTGATATACATAGTCATCAACAATGTTCATCTCAAAACCGAACGAGATAATTATTTGTTGAAACTTATGATACCATTGACGAGGAGCTTGCTTGAGTCCATAGATGGATTTCCTTAATTTGTAGACCATATTCTTTGGGTCTCCTGATATAAAGTTTTCTGGTTGCACCATATAAATCATCTCATCAATGTCGCCATTGAGAAATACAGTCTTAACATCCATCTGATGTAACTCAAGATCATAATGAGCAACAAGTTCCATGATTATTCTGAATGAGTCTTTCGATGAAACCGGAGAGAAAGTCTCTGTATAATCAATGCCTTCCTTTTGAGTATAGCCTTTAGCCACAAGACGTGCCTTATACCTCTCCACATTACCGTTTGCATCCCGCTTGGTTTTAAAAATCCATTTACAACCAATTGGTTTTGCACCTTCTAGTAATGGGACAAGTTCCCAAACCTTATTGTCTTGCATAGACTTGTACTCTTCATTCATGGCATCAATCCACTGTTGAGAGTTAGAATTTTTCATGGCCTGAAGGAAGTTGATTGGATCATCTTCCAACATTTCACTACTTTCCTCATGTTCTTGGAGAAATACAATATAATCATTCGGAATAACATTTCTCCTTTCTCTCGTGGATCTCCTTAATGACACTGGTTCTTGAGGTTGTTGAGTTTGTTCTTCTGGAACAAGGAGTTGTTCAACATTGTCATCTTGAGGTTCGGGATTTACTTCTTAAGTAACAACATGTATAGGAACCTGAATATTGTCAAAAGTAACTGTATGGATTGGATCTGATGTTAATTCCTCCTCAAAAGCAATGTCTCTAACCTTATTTCTCCCCCCAAACTCAACATCCTCAAAGAATGTTGTTGTTCCCGTCTCAAAAATATTTCTTAGTGTGGGATCATAAAACTTATAGCCCCTAGAGCGTTCAGAGTACCCAATAAAGTAGCTGCTAATTATTTTGGAGTCCAAATTTTTTCATTTGGCCTATAAGGCCTTACCTCAGCTGGACATCCCCAAATATGTAAATGCTTTAAACTGGGCTTTCGACCAGTCCAAAGCTCATAAGGTGTTTTAGCAACTACTTTACTTGATACTCTATTCAGAATTTAAGCTGTTGTCTTAAGTGCTTCTCCCTAGAGTGACTCTGGTAAAGAAGAATGAGCAATCATACTTCTTACCATATCCTTAAGAGTCCTGTTTCGTCTTTCAGCTACACCATTCATGCTAGGTGAACCCGGCATGGTGTACTGTGGGACGATACCGTATTCCTCTAGGTATCTAGCAAATGGTTCTGGACGTTGTTCACCTGAACCATCATATCTGCCGTAGTACTCACCACCACGATCAGATCTAACGATTTTAATTCTTCTGTTGAGTTGATTCTCAACTTCAGCTTTATAGGCTTTGAACATGTCCAGAGACTCAGATTTTTCATGAATGAGATATAGGTACCCATAACATGAGTAATCGTCTATAAATGATATAAAATATTATTGACCATTCCAGGATTCCGTAGGGAATGACCCACAAATATCCGTATGTATCAATTCTAAGACTTCCGAAGATCTTTGGCACCTAATCTCTTAACTTTGGTCTGTTTTCCCTTGATACATTCAACACATACGTTGAAGTCTGAAAAATCAAGTGAATCCAAAATGCCATCAGACACAAGACGCTCAACTCTACCTTTTGAGATATGACCCAATCGCTTATGGCATAATGACGCTGAATTTTCCTTATTTAATTTACGCTTAGTACCACGCGATTCCGCATGCAAAGTTTCATTATAAGAAGCAATTGTATCAAGCAAATATAGGTTGTCATAAGTACTCAAATAACCGGTTCCCACAACATTTGAATTAAAAGATAAACTAAATTGATTGTTTCCAAATGAACAAGAATAACCTGATTTGTCTAATACAGAAACTAAAATCAAATTCCGTCTAAAAGACGGTACTACAAAAGTATCTTTTAAATCCAAATAAGAACCAGTTCCTAATAGCAACCTAAAATGCTCAATTGCTTTCACATCTACTGATTGACCGTCGCCCACAAAGATATGTCTTTCAACATCACTTGGTTTTCGGTAGCTCAGGCAACCCTGCATAGAAACACTTATGTGAGTAGTAGCACCAGAGTCTAACCATCAAGTGTTTCTAGGTACTGAAGCTAAATTAACCTCAGAACAGACCAAAGTAAGGAACGTACCCTTAGTAGCACGCCAGGCGTGATATTTGGTACAATCCTTCTTTATGTGTCCAGACTTGTTATAGAAGAAGCAACCCTGATTATCCTTATGTTGTTTCTTCTGAACTGGACCCTTAGCAGCTTCATTCTTTCTTTTCTTGCCCTTATCCTTAGAGGCATAAGCTAAATGAGCACTTTCTGTCTTATCTTGCTTCAACCTGTCTTCTTCTTGCACATAGTATGAAATGAGCTCATTTAGAGTCCATTTCTTCTTTTGGTAGTTATAACTGACCTTAAACTGATTAAATTGTACATGAAGAGACAACAGAACCAGATGCACTAATAACTCATCACAAAGATCGAGTTTAAGTGCCTTAAGCTTTGAAGCAATATGAGACATTTCCATAATGTACTCCCTGATATTTCCTTTGCCCTTATACTTCATCGAAATCAAGCGAGCTAAAAGCGTGCTTGTTTCTACCTTATCGTTTTTCGCAAAACCCTTCTCAATTTCGGCAAGGAAATTTTTAGCCTTAGTAATCCCTTCGGATTCTATGCCTCTGAAGGCTTCCGGAACGCCGCGCTTAATGATCATAAGACTCATACGATTTGAACTCTCGCATTTCTCGTACTCCTTCTTTGCCTCAGGAGTGCTATCCGCATTGAGAGGTTGGGGTTGTTCAGTTCTTAATGCATAGTCAAGATCCATGCAGCCAAGAACAATTAGTATGTTCTCTTTCTAAACCTTGAAGTTTGTCCCATTTAGCATGGGAATTGAGTTGATGTTAGCAGAAATTATTGTAGCAGATGCATTAGCTGAAATAAAACAAAAATGCTCACATCCATAACCATAATTAGTAATCAATAAAATTCAAATAATGATAAATCTCATCTCAAGATATCTGGCACAACATTAATATCAACTCTTTGGACAGTAATATTAACTTGTAAGTGATACCTTGTTGCAATGATCAAACATTGACAATAACTCATGTCAAATAATGAAACTATCTTTGGATCGATTCATTATTCACATGTAAACCTTATAATTATCACACGCTTATCATCGCAGATGTGTATACAGTCTAAATAAATATTAACCTTCCTTTGGGCCGATTAAATATTTACACGAAAGCATATACACAAGCATCTCACATTCCTCATGAACAATCTACACATGCAAGAGAGGTTACTTTGGCAACTTCTTGTTTCAATTAATCAATTAGAGTGAGAGACAACCTTAATACCTTAGTGTCATAATATTTGACTTAAATAATTGATTAACTACCAAATTAGATTTAAATTAAAAGGTTTTAATTTAAATCAACTGAATTTCCAAAAAAAAAAACTTAATTGTGGTCTCATAGCTTAACTAGGGTCCATAACTTAATTGAATAAATTAAGTATACCAAAGTGGACCCATGAAAAGCCGTGGCTTAACCATAGTGAACACGAAGTTCGCTTGACTTCGAACGCTAGGTTCGACTGAATTGAGTACAAGACTCACTTAAGAATGAACGCGAGGTTCGTTTAAGAAATGAACATGAGGTTCAACTTGAGAACGAATGCGAGGTTCGTTTAAATGAACGCGAGGTTCAACTTAAATTGAGCGTGAGGCTCACCTGAGAACTGAGCGCGAGGCTCACCTAAAAACTTGAGTGCAAGGCTCACCTTAGAATTGAGCGCGAGGCTCACCTTAGAACTGAGCGCGAGGCTCAACTTAAATTGAGCGCGAGGCTCACCTGAGAACGAACGCTAAGTTCATTTGAATTGAGCACGATGCTCATCCTGAGAACTGAGCGCAAGGCTCAACTTGAGAACGAACGCTAAGTTCGTTTAAAATTGAGCGCGAGGCTCACCTGAGAACGAACGCTAAGTTCGTTTAAAATTAAACGCGAGGCTCACTTGAGTTGAGCGCGAGGCTCACCTGAGAACGAACGCGATGTTTGTTTAAATTGAGCGCGAAGCTCACTTGAGTTGAGCACGAGGCTCACCTGAGAACGAACGCGAAGTTCGTTTAAATTGAGCGCGAGGCTCATATGAGAACGAACGCGAAGTTCGTTTAAATTGAGCGCGACGCTCACTTTAGAACGAACGCGAAGTTCGTTTGAGGTAACCACCTCCTTAATTTTCGCCACGAACCCTTAGGGTTTCAAACCGAAACCGCCGCCGTTGCTCCGGCACCCAAGAGGTCAAAACCCTAGGGTTTCCTGACGTCGCCGCCGCCGTCGGAGTCGAGGACGAGGCCGCCAGCAAAACTTCGCCGACAAGGAGCATGTGACCAAAGATCAAAAAACAAATAGATCCAAAATTTCTCGATTTTATTTCAAAACTCAGATCCAGAATCGGAAATTTATTTTGTGATCCAGATCCAAGAAAAAAATCGAAGAAAAATCCAAAAAAGTTACCGTTCACGGCGAATTTTTTACTGTTCATCCGAAAATAAAAAATGTAACTGTTCATCCGAACAATTCTTAATCAAAACCAAAGATTTTAAGATCAAAAAACCCAATTTTAATCTTAATCTCTTAGAACAAATCAAGGTGGCTCTGATACCACTTGTTAGATCTATTACTTGAGATCTAAATCATAAAGCCATGATTAATTCAAATAGATTAACAAAAATCTAAAAGAGAGCGGAAGCTTATACCTGAATCCATAAAAGAACTCTTGATTTGGGTTTTTTGATGGTCTTCTAACCTTAGGGTTTCTCTAGATCCGAATTTCTCTCTAGATGGGGGTGAAGAGAATTAGAGAATGTAACCCTAGATTAGGGACCATAACCCCTAATTTATAGGTGTTGTACTTTTATAATTTGGCCCCTCAACAAATCACAATTACAACATGGTATCTGCACATATAACCCCATGATTTATTTAAATACCCATTAACCCAAATTAATTGATCACTTTAGTGGTTTATCCTGAAAAGATAGCAATACACATTGATCAATCATATGTACCCACAAATAGATTTATTAGATTAAATCCAACATCGAATAGTTGTATATTAACCAAATACAAATGCTGTGATATTCGATTTGAATTCAGTTCGTTTCCACCCTTGGACCTAAGGATAATAATGTTCTTTTATTATTCACTTTGTTATTGGAGTGATCAAAATAATTTTAGCTTAAGGTCAATAATTAACTTGACAGCTCTCAATTTATCTTTTAAGCTAGTTTTTTTAAATACGTTAGTGTTATGTAAAATCTCCTAAAAGCTAGTCTATAGGTCCTGTTTAAAAGGTGAAATCTCTTAATTTTTGAAAAACTAACTTATATCTCTGTATAAATAAGTTAAATTTGAAAAAGTAATGACTATTTTACTCCTTCATAAAAATAAATTAATTATCGTAAAAGATAGGAGCCGTCAACCGTTAGTATAAGTTTTTGAGCCTCTAAAAATAAGCTCTGCGAGACACCCTCTAAATCATGATACAACTTTTTACCAAATTAAGGCTTGGAACTTGAGACTTGTTTTGTTCCACTAAAACAGCCTAAACAAAGTTGTCAAACATGCTTCGGAAAGCTGTAAATTATATTCTCGTAAATGGATCTTAAACCAAATTTGATGATTAAGAAATCTATCCTAACTTTTTAGGTAATGCCAAACATAGCGAATCAGTGATAGACTCAACTTTAAAATAATTGTTTTATTTAAATCACTCTGGCATCAAACGGTTTATATATCTTTCAATCTTGCTTTTTCTTCTTTGTATGTTTTCTCTTATACCTGATACACGTCTTTCTTCGAATTATGAGTTTTGTTTGTTTTTTTTCTTCTTTGCATGTTTTCTCTTATACCTGATACATGTCTTTCTTCGAATTATGAGTTTTGTTACTCATGTTTCTTTAACCCCTGTAGCGTATAGTGGTTAGTCAATTTGCTTGTCTTAGAGGTCTAATAAGACTGATGCAAGGAGGGACGACAATAGTCCACTCCTCCTTCTCAAATAACATGTTATATATAATCGCAATAAACTATTTAGGGCAGTATATAACATATCTTTTGATAGGGTACATCACCCTATTTTTACTTCCAAAAAAAAAAAAGTTGTACTCCGTGATGAATAAGTAGACACAAGTCATATTAAGTATTATATTTGATTCTATTGTGAGCAAGTGTTTCGATGAGGGCAATCTATGATAATAAATGTGCACTAAAAAAATATTAATTCTTAAATCATTGAATTTTGTGATCCGTGCATTGATTCGATAATTGACATCTATTAGATGCATATTTAATGGACTAAACTACCAAATTGATATTTTAAAAAGACCCGTTTTATCACATTGGTATTTTAAAAATCTCCAATAATGTTTTGGTATTTAAAGTGGGTTTAAGTTGGCACCTTGGTACAAATTTTGGCCGGAGTTAAATTTTCTGGTGAAACCCCTCATGTGACCATCATGTGGCTATTAATGACCGTTATAAAATGCTGATGTGGCAAGGATTAGTGATATGGATTTCATTAACTGATCACATGTGTCGCTCATGTGACCTAAATAACTGATTTTCGGAGATCAAAAGCCCTAAATTTGACAGATCGCTCCATCTTCATGCGTTTCAAAAGATCGACTGATCAGAGCGGTGGTTAGGGAGATTGTGGCCAAACTTGCAGCTGGTGTTCTCGCAGAAGATTTCATGGTGGAAAAGTAAAAGCGGTGTCTCTTAGAACCTGTAGGTGCGATATCATCCTCATCAAAAAGACAAAGGTGATTATATTATGCATTTCTGTTTTTCTTGGTCCTTGATGGTGCATGCGTTTAAAATTTTCTTTATTAAGTGAAGTTATAGTAGAGGAGTGTTTATAAGTCTTATTTTTAACAAATTAGGGTTTATGTGAATGCCATCGAAGTGGATTTTTCAAAAAAATAGGGGTTTTGTAAGATTTGGAGTAGAGCATAATGTGATTGTGGTTGTAATTCACGTTTTTGTTCATCATGCAAATGGGTGGGAATATTATGGTTAAATTCAGACATGGTGGTTCTTTTAAGTTTCTAATGTCAGAAGAGTACATTAGTGGCTCCTTTGAAGTGTAATTCATTGCGGAAGACATTCTGTCAATAAACTTGTTGAGAGAAAAAAATTAGAGTATACGGGTATATTTGGTCTAGGGTACTCTCAGGGTATACTTATGCTTTCATTTTGTGGTATGGAATAACTGGTGGTGATGTTGGAGCCGTCATGCCTCTTCTTTTAGATACAGACATAGCAAAATTTAAGGAATATGCAAGTAAGGAGAGAGTAATTGGAGTTTTTGCAAATTATTTTGTTGATCAAGCTATTGAAGTGGATATTCCTCTAATTGAAGATCCTCCCGTACAAGCTAATCACCATGAAGTTCCCGACTCCAATGAGTGTACTCCTAAGAAATTTAGTGGCTTTAGAGGGAGAAAGAATGTAACCCCTAAGAGAAAGAGGACAACCCCTATGAGAAAGAAAACAACATCTAAAAGGAAGAAAGTATTATCAAGAGGTGGAAAGGGGAAAAATATTGTCACTCAAACTCATATTGATCAGAATGCATCCTCTATTAATGATGATGACTCAGTAGATGATGAAACATACAAAATTGACCCAACTGAAGTGACAAATGATGATGTGGAGTTGGTTAAAAAGTTCAGAAGTAGAAGGGGGGGGGGGGGGGGGGGGGCGACTGATGAAGGCCATTCTAAACCTAAAGCTAATATCCCAAAGGGATATGAAAGTGGTGATGTCTTAAATAATAGTGAAGTAGAAAAGACATTGAATAATGACCACGAAGAGCTTCATGAGATGAGAGAAAGAAATATTACACTGTTAGCATCGCAGAAGGGTAACATAGCTTTCAATTCTGGTGCAAGGATTGAAAAGGATCATCCAAGTGAAATAGATCCAGGACAAGCAAATAGGCCAAGCCATGAATATGCACAACATCATGCACATACACAACATCCACAAGGAAATACAAAGCAGCCTAGTGAACGAAATGTAGATCAACCAAATGCACCAAATTTGAACATCATTATGAAGAAAATAAATAAACAAAAGCAAATGCAGAAAGAGCAACAGAAGCAAATGCAGAACAACCAACAGAAACAATTTCAGAACAACCAACAAAAGCAATTCCAGAACAACCAACAGAACCAAGTCAAATACGAGAAGATGATGATATTGAGGGTTTGATTGTAGGTGGTCCTAGAGCAAAAGGAGCAATACCAAGCAAAGCAAAATAGCCTAAATACGAGACATCTTATAGAGGAGGATATGAATCAGATCTGAGAGATAGTGCTGATGAGGATGCTTTGGAACCAAGTGAAGATGAAACAGTAGTTATCCCTAGAAGGAAGAAGAAAATGAATGAGCCAATAAAATACAAGTTCTTCAATGAGGATGTGTACATGAAACGGGTGGAGCTAGAATCTGCATTGAGATTCACTTCAAGGAAGGTACTAAAAGAAGCTATATTCATGTATTCTATGCAAAAACACTACGATTTGGTCTATATGAAAAATGACAAAAAAATGTTTCATATTGGATGTTCTTTGTGCAATTGAGAGTTGACTACTGGAGCAGATCTCATAGATAGGATGACATGACAAATCAAGCATGTATCCCCTACACACACATGCAATAGAACATTCAAGAATATTCTAATAACTGAGAATTGTATTGCTCAAACATACCTAGACCAAGTATTAAAGAATCCTAAAATGAAGCCAAGGGAAATTGCTGCTGATATGAGTACAAATTTTGGTGTAAATGTAAATGAGAGGAAATGTGCAAGGTCCAACAACAAGGTACTCAATGTTGTGCATAGCTTAATGCAAAGACAGTATGGATTGCTCAAGCCTTACATAAGAGAGTTGAGCAAATCAAATGAAGGCACTAGAGCTGTTCTAAAGGTCCATGATTCGGAACCAGGACAACCAGCTATATTCATTATAATTTGTATATGTTTTAAAGCAATGGGATTGGGTTTCCTACATGGTTGTACGAGGTTGTTTGGTTTAGATGGATGTTTTCTCAAGCATTCATGTGGAGGATAGTTACTAAGTGTTATTGGGAGAGATGGAAATAGCCACATGTTTCCAATTGCATGGGATGTAGTTGAGGGAGAAAATAAAAACTCTTGACAATGGTTTCTTAGCTGTTTGAATGTAGATTTGGAAATGAGGGATGGTCAAGGATGGACTGTGATGTCAGATCAACCAAAGGTATGATATAATTTAGATTTTATCTTAAATTGTTGCTAGATTTATCAAGATATTGACAGTTTATATATGTTCTTACTTGATAGGGCCTTGTACCTGCTGTTATGATGTTTTCAATTGCTAAAGTGCAACTCATTGCCAGCAACGAACATGTGTACTTCTGCATGCATTGCCCTAATCAAATTGGCGGCCAAAGACTAGCAAGGATCCTGACTTAGCCGACTCGCAGAGTCAACATCCCCTTATGTCGACTTGAAAGGCGGTACCTATCGATCCTCTTATCGAAGACAACTCGCTGCAAGCCTACTCGACTAATTATTCGACACCTTAACAGGACGACTTGAGAGACGTTACTTCTCAGCCAAGTTAAGAGACGACTTCAACCTCGAGCCTCCCCCACTAACAATGTGTCAGTATCGCATTTAATGCTTGGCAGGCATCATCATGCCTCTAGCCCCGATAGTCTTCATGATTTATTGGGCCACGTTGGTACCTAGGGCTGTCCATTTGGGCCTAAGGCCTAGGCCCGGCCAGGCCCAAGCCTGGCCAGGGCCTGGGCTTGGTTCGAAAATCCGGGCCTAACCGGGTTCCGGGCCGCTTCGTCGGCACCCGCACCGGGCCTGGCCCGGCCCGACCAGGTAAAAGACAGGGCTGGAGTGGCCGGGTCAGGCCGGGTCAGGCCCGCACCGACCCGACCAAAATGGTCAAATTCGGCGGCCCGGCCCGGCCACAACGATCAAATTCGAAAATATATCAAAATTTTGTTATTTTTATCATTTTTAGTTTCTATAATTTTTGTATTTGTAAATTATATAATTACAAGTGATTAATAATATAATTGTTTTTATCAAAAATTTGTTTAATTTTTTCTATGTATTTTTAAAAATAAAGAAATTAAAAATAAATTAAAAACAAAAAAAAAACTAGGTCGACCCAAGCCCGGGCTAATCGGGTCCGGGTCTGGGCCCTGATTTTGCCTAGCACGGGCCCGATTTTCTGGTTCGGACCGGGCCGACCCGTTTGGACAGGCCTATCGGCGACGCTATGCCCCCGATCATTTCTTATTTAATACTGAGGTGATCTCTCCTCCACTAGCCGGCTGACATGCGCAAAGTAGGTACTGACACAGTCGCCAGCCCATACCTATTTTATCGCCATCCTGTGCTCTACCGATATGACAGTTCTACCTTTATACCACCAGTATAAATAGAGATACTATTCTAACATAGGAAATATTCTTCTCTCTGATCTTTGGATCTGATCTAATCTGATCTTTTAAGCTATTACTACACTAAAGAACTCTCACAGTTCTTTATTTTTTCCACTCAAGTTTACCAGCTGACTTGATCGTCGAAGGTACAACGGGAGGAACTAAGCCCCGTCCTCTCTCGAGTTTCTACTTGTGCAGACTTCAGCTACTCAACTCAAAACTAGATATTCAGGAAAGGAAGCGACCCCTCATCAATCTCATCCCCATCACACTTATATTGACTGTTTGGTTACTCATCATCAACAGTTTGACGCCCACCATACGACATTCTTTCTTTTCCGAGAAAACATGTATGATTCAGAGGATAGGGCTGATTAGTCTCACCCTATAAAACCACATCAGAGCTACGTTACTCAAGCACAACTTGAAGAATCAGTCACAAGATTTCTCAATCCTTCCAACAGCAACACACTGCCTTCACCAGCGAACTCCTTAGCTAAATTTCACAGCTATAGCAAGCTACTTCCGTTGTTTCCCAGACTTCTGAGGACCAACGATCGGAGACTCACTTTCCTTCTGGAGCACAACAAGTAGTCCTGCCTCGGATTCTGATCACATCGAGTATGCAACCCCACGGCCACATCGGTCGACTCATCCTGAGAAACCTCATTGACGTCTCCTCCATCATCCTGAAGCCACCGATGAGAGTCCTAGCCTTGGTCACCTTGGGGATCATGCCAGGGGAGCAATCTCTAAGACTCTCCCCTACCACTGTGCCTCTCCAGCCCTCTCTGCTACCATTAAGGCCTCTGGATACGATCGGGTGTGTAGACCAATTGTGAAAGCCATTGGGTGGAACACCCCCCTTTCTGATGACCTCATGAATGCCCCATGTGAGAAGTTTAAGATACCCCAAGTGAGAAGTTCAAGATGCCTCACATGGAGAAGTACAATAGTGAGGGAGGCCCCTTTGAGCATGTCCAGAACTACTATGATGTGATGAGCATGCTCCAATTATCGAAAGTGGTTATCTACCGATGCTTCACCATCACTCTTTTGGGGAGTGCCAAGCTCTGGTGGAACACTCTTAAGAAGAATTCCATCAGCAGCTTCCGACAACTCAGCCATCCACCACTTCTTGGATGACACCAATCAGAAGCTGCACCCCCATGTGTTAATCCAGATGAGGCGAGGGCCCAGAGAGAGCCTTAGAGCCTACTTCAAGAGGTTCCAGGCGAAGAGGCTGGAGGTTAACGACCCATGAAGTGCGGTTGCTATGTCCACTCTTGTGTCCAGCTTGCAAAGTAATGAGTTGGCCGACTTACTGGCTAAGAAGCCAGTCACCAATTACGAGCAATAGATGGCCAAAGCTCATGGGTGTATGGACATGGAAGATCCCGAGCTTATAAGGCGGTAGCCAGAGCCCAGCTATAAGGAAGTCCTCAAAAGGATTAGTTTTCAATAACCCTGTACAAATTTTCATTCATTATAAATGAACTTCTTTTTTGAAACTAACTCTTGTTTCACACTCTCGTAGTTCCAAATCTATGCAGGAGTTATAAGACCTTGGTGCCTTCTCAGGATAAACCCAAGGCACACCTACCTATCGGTCAACTCCCACATTACTACTCGATCGACATAACATGGCTAGAAAACCTAGGCGTCCACATTAATACTTAGGCACCCAACCTCCGAGTTATCATTTTACCGAAAATACCTTGATGCTTTCTCACGGTAAACCTAAGGCACACTTGCTCGTCGGTTGACTCCCACATTACCACTCGACCAACACAACATGGCCAAAATACCTAGACATCCACATTAAGTCCTAGGCACCCAACCTCTGGGTTGTTATTTTTCCAAAAAGACCTTAGTGCCTTCTCAGGGTAAACCCAAGGCACACTTACCCGTCGGTTGACTCCCACATTATCACTCGACCGATACAACAGGTCCAGAAGACCAGACGTCCACATTAAGTCCTAGGAACCTAAGCTCTATGTTATCATTTGTCAAAAAGACCTTGGTGCCTTCTCAGGGTAAACCTAAGGAACACTTGCCCATTGGTCGACTCCCACATTACCACTCGACCGAGACAACAGGGCCATAAGACTCAGGCGTCCACACTAAGTTCTGGGCACTCAACCTCTGGGTTATCATTTTGTCGAAAAGACCTAGGCATCCTCATTAAGCCCTAGACACTTTAACTTGTAGTTCTTTTTTGACATGAAGACCCAGGCATCTCGCCAACAGAGGGTGTAAAACAAGCCAGTTGTTCTGTACAAATTTTCATTCATTATAAATGAACTTCTTTTTTGAAACTAACTCTTGTTTCACACTCTCGTAGTTCCAAATCTATGCAGGAGTTATAAGACCTTGGTGCCTTCTCAGGATAAACCCAAGGCACACCTACCTATCGGTCAACTCCCACATTACTACTCGATCGACATAACATGGCTAGAAAACCTAGGCGTCCACATTAATACTTAGGCACCCAACCTCCGAGTTATCATTTTACCGAAAATACCTTGATGCTTTCTCACGGTAAACCTAAGGCACACTTGCTCGTTGGTTGACTCCCACATTACCACTCGACCAACACAACATGGCCAAAATACCTAGACGTCCACATTAAGTCCTAGGCACCCAACCTCTGGGTTGTTATTTTGCCAAAAAGACCTTAGTGCCTTCTCAGGGTAAACCCAAGGCACACTTACCCATCGGTTGACTCCCACATTATCACTCGACCGATACAACAGGTCCAGAAGACCAGACGTCCACATTAAGTCCTAGGAACCTAAGCTCTGTGTTATCATTTGTCAAAAAGACCTTGGTGCCTTCTCAGGGTAAACCTAAGGAACACTTGCCCATTGGTCGACTCCCACATTACCACTCGACCGAGACAACAGGGCCATAAGACTCAGGCGTCCACACTAAGTTCTGGGCACTCAACCTCTGGGTTATCATTTTGTCGAAAAGACCTAGGCATCCTCATTAAGCCCTAGACACTTTAACTTGTAGTTCTTTTTTGACATGAAGACCCAGGCATCTCGCCAACAGAGGGTGTAAAACAAGCCAGTTGTTCTGACCACTCAACACTCGGGTCATCACAACACGACCCACTCATAACAGTTAATACTTGTTCTCTCAATTAGAATGAAGTTACAAGAAAACAAAGCTGCTCTCATTTCACTTGGACCTGACCTAAGCTAACTCCAAGTGAAAGAGACCAACTGTTATGATGTTTTCAAATGCTAAAGCGCAACTCATTGCCAGCAATGAACATGCGTACTTCTGCATGCATTGCCCCAATCAAATTAGCGGCTAAAGACCAACAATGATCCTGACATAGTCGACTCGCCGAGTCAACATCCCCTTATGTCAACTCGAAAGGCGATACCTATTATTCCTCTTGTCGAAGATAACTCGCTGCAAGCCCACTCGACCAATTATTCGACATCTTAACACGATGACTTGAGAGATGTTACTTCTCGGCCAAGTTAAGAGATGACTTTAACCTCGAGCCTCCCCCACTGACAACGTATCAGGATCGCATTTAATGCTTGGTAGGCATCATCATGCCTCTAGCCTCGATAGTCTTCATAACTCATCAGGCCACGTCGGCAATGTCATGCCCCCGTTCACTTTTCATTTAATGCTGAGGTGATCTCTTCTCCACTCGTCGGCTGACACGTGTAAAGTAGGTGCGGATGTAGCCGCCAGTCTATACCTATTGCCCCCATCCTGTGCTTGGCCGAAATGATAGTTCTACCCTTATACCACCAGTATAAATAGAGGTACTATTCTAACATAGGAAAGATTATTCTCTTTGATCTTTGGATCTGATCTTTTAAGTTATTCTATTGCACTAAAGAGCTCTCATAGTTCTTCATTTTCTCCACTCAAGTTCACCAGCTGACTTGATCATCAGAGGCATAATGGGGGAACTAAGCCTCATCCTCTCACGAATTTCTACTTGTACAGGCTTCAGCTACTCAACTCAAAATTAGATATTCGGGGAAGGAATCGACCCCTCATCAATCTCATCCCCATCACACTTATATTGACTGTTTGGTTACCCATCATAAACACCTGCCGTTCTTAAAATGTGGCCAGAAGTGGAGCATAGACAATGTGCAAGGCACATATATTCTAACTGGAGAAAGGCTCACAATGGTAGGGTTTTGCAAAAACAATTTTGGAAAAGTACAAAAATAGCTACAATGGAAGAATTTGCATATGAAGCATCCAAGTTGAGGGCTCTTTCAGAGAAGGCATATGATGATTTCATGGATAGGGACTTTCATACATTTTGTAAGTCTCATTTCAAGACCCATAGCCAATGTGACTCCCTAGATAATAATATGTCTGAACTTTCAACTCCTTCATTTTACTTGCAAGATTTAAGCCTATGGTTGTTTGCGTCGAAATTTTTTTATTTGTCGAATCCATTATAATTGTTTATCGATTACAATGAATTCAAAAGAGTTAATCTTTTTATAAGATTACTCACTTATACAAATAAATCAAAAATTATAATTCTCTTCAAACACACGCAGAGGACGTTTATCACCAGTTGCTAGCTTGCGTAGAATCTTTTCCTATGCTGGGGACGCGTTTTACAACTCTCTTTAAACACACACAGAGGATGTTTATCACCCGTTACTTGCGTAGGATATTTGCCTGTGCTGGGGTCACGTCAGTTAGTGGACCGTTGCGGATCAGATCCGATTGATAGAGTAATTATTTAAAGCTCTTACATCATAAAGGAAGTAATCACAGAAGTGATAATCTCGACCAAGAGAGATTACGAGTCTTCTCGAGATCAAAACCAAGTTTGATCTGGAGGAAAAGTGAAACGGGCCTCAGATCCTTCGAATAACTCCCTCTTTATGCTGAAGTTTGTCAAGATCTGCTAGCTCTCCTTTGAAATTCATGCTCCACTCTTCAATTTGACAGCACCTCACCTTCAGATTTCTGATCCTTTGCGTATATAACCCTAGGCTTGTATTTATAGGCTTTGGTTGTAGCGTTTTTGGGTAAGAATTGATAATTTGATATTATCTTCAGTTAATAATCACTTAACCACATTTAAGGATAGCATCCAAGTAGTTGGGACGCTATGGAACAGAAGAATCCCGCAAAAATTGTCGAAAACCATCGAAAATGCGTTTTCAGCATTTCTGGGTGCGAGCCACCCCACGGTGGCTCGACACTGTCCGAGCCACCAAATTTGGTGGCTCGGCCTTGGCAAAGTCACCATTTGGTGGCTCGGCCTTAGCCGAGCCACCATTGGCGGCTCAGCCTTGGTCGAGCCACTAGCTTTCACCGAGTCCTTTCAGTGCGACTCGGCCGCCAGGGGCTATTCTGGTCTTCCGGGGTTTGACTTGTTTTATCGTTACGTGCATTTCATTATTTCGTTGACTTGTATGCTTCATCGGTTTGCTTGATGCATTTTGTTAACTTAGAGGTGGCCGACGAGTGCCCTGGCCACTTAGAGCTGGCTGATGAGCGTACAGGTCACTTGGAGCTGGTTGATAAGCGCGTGGGCCACTTGGAGGTGGCTGATGAGCGTGCAGGCCACTTGGAGGTGGCTGATTGCTACGTCATCAATGACTCTCCGCTTTGTTGTTTTGACGGCTCATCGCCACGTCATCTGACGGTTTGTCGCTCGACGGTGCATCGTATCGAGTTGTGTTTAGGACCTATAGGTAATTTTTAACGCATATAGATATCCCCTCTAAAGTATTTCAGTCTCATTCTTTTATAGAGGATCCTGGAATACTTTGGATATGATACGCTTAGCCTCTAATTCGTCAACTTCTTCAGCTTTTAGTCTATTCAGTATTTTGTTGAATAGCTAAAACTCTTTCGGTACTGCATTTATCGTCTAACTGATGTCGAAATCTTGAACTAAAACTGGCACGTTGATATCTGAATTAGCTTGTGTCGTTGGATCGACGCTGAGCTGATCATCTTCATCAGGAATTCATATATGAATCACGATTGAACTCCCCGGGGTTAATTCGAAATTGAGAATAATCATGAGCCTTGTTTATGGCAAAATTATTGACGCGTTGACCGTCATTGATTTTCATCATCACACATTGACTGGCGTCGATTCATGTTGAACGGTGTCGACTTGCGTCGACCTTCCTCGTGATGCGTTGAGCGATGTCGACTCACGTTGAATGGCGTCAACTATTATCATCACGTATTGACCGGCATGAACACAGTTTATACTCATATATTAACTGGAGTCTACACAGTTTAATCTCTTAAGTGTTTGAGTGAGGAGGATCAGTTTATACTCGTATACTCCTAGGAGTTTCGGGAATTAGTTTAACCTCATATACCTATTGGAGGTTCAAGGAGATATAGTTTAGACTCATATACTCATTGGAGTGTGAATACGCATCTTCAACATGTTGAAAATGCAAGAAAATGGGCAAAAATGCATGTGAAACACCCTCGAGGCCCTCCACACATGCGAGCCAGCTTTTCGTGGCTCGTACGTGTGTGAGCCAGCATTTCGTGACTCGCAAGCGTGTGCGAGCCAGCATTTTGTGGCTCACAAGAGTGCAAGCTAACATTTTGTTGCCGGGTCAGGTTTAGTTCAGGGTCGATTTAGGTTTAAGATCGGTTCAAGGTTTGGTTTTGGGGGTTCTAAAAGCTCCGATCTCCTCTTCTTCTTCAGCTGTGTTGAAATTTCCTCCCTAATTCAAGAACTCCTCTTATCTAAGGATCCTCAAACTCTCTGATCTCTTCTCTTTACATCCTCCTCAAATCCCTCGAATCCTTTGGTAAAGCAAGTTAGGGTTTCAAGTTTGACAAACTCTAGTTCAAGCTCCTTCTTTGTCGCAGATCAAGGGCTTGACCGAGTTCCCTCTTCTCCAAAGTCTTCCCCTTGATCTTGGGTAATTTCACACTTCATGATTCCACTCTTATTGTTCTTAATATTCAAACTTTAAATTTTTTAGAAGAGGGCCGAAACCCTAACTCATCATCATGGCTATTTTCTCGATTTCCCTCATGCCAAGAGCTAAATCTCCTCTTCTTTCTTCTTTGACAGGACCTTGAGATTCTCCTTTGGTATTTCGGAAAATTTCTTGAATTCTCTTTATGATTTTCCTCAAACTCCAATCTTTCTCTAAGGTATGGTTTTCCCCTTTTGCATCTCCTTTGGTTTCAGGCAAATTCCCATAGTCTTATTTTGGTTGAATTTCATCTACTTTATATTCTTCGTAGTCTTTAATTACCATTTTTTATGGGAACTTTGAAGCTATAAACTGAATTTAGATGTTTCAATTATGATCATGGCCGAACTCCCTGGACTTTTGTTCAGGCTTGGATAATTGGTTTGACCTTGATTGATGGCTAAGAGTTTTGTTTCTACTTAGATGGGAACCGAATTCAGGTTTTGGGAATTTTTGTATGTGTTAGCGAGAACTGACATTGAGTTCCTGAGGGAAGCAATTAAACTTTGGTTGCATGTTGGCATTTTGATCTGGATCCTCAATTATGCGTGAGACTTGAAATTGTGTGCACGTCACATTCTCATTTTGGATGACCTTGTGAACTTGTGGGATAGCCGAAACCCTTGACTTTCTTGCTTTGTTTCGATTAATGATTGAACTTACTTGCTTGCTTGATTTGAATATAGCCTGGAGCTATCATCTCAATTTTGTGTATTGATAGAACTCTGTGTCCTAATTTTGATATTCGTAGATTTAATTGGATTTTTAACCGGAAAATCCTAACTTTTATAGGATTTCAGCTAAAATTCACAATTTTCCTTTTAATAATGGATTTATGCTTCTCATTAATTCTTGACATCATTAAACCACTGATCTTCTTTGTAGATTAGCTATGTCACCGAAGAGATTGCGTATTCTGAGGGCTCACTCAGCTACTCAGTCACCTAAGCCAGAGCCTTTTTCTTATGCATGTAACCTTTTACTACCTTTTGTTTGTGAATTCAATATATATATATATATATATATATATATATATATATATACATATATATATATATATATATATATATTGTATACTATATCCCCACTTTGTTCTCCTTGGTGAGGCAATTGGGAAGAGCTTACATCCTCCTTTGTGAGGGTTGACATTTAAAATATGCGTTTTTTCTTGGTTAAGACGCGTCTCAAGGCAGTAAGGGGTGATTTCATATTGTATCGCGTTACGTAGGACGGGGTATATTGTCATGTTGTTTGTGCGATAATGTACCTTGTCCTCCATATACGTAATACAGTTGAAATCATCTCGCAAATTACAAGGCCGTGACTCTATCTCACGGATCCATGAGATGAGTTCAATACCTGTATTGCCTTAAAAGGGACATTCTTGTAATTACGTTTAATAAACACGCATTACTTGTTTCAGTCGAATTCCCTCCAAAGGTGTTCTACGCCCATGCGGTGGACGGCCGCTACAGTGAGGCTTATGTCTCTACTGATGATCTTATGCTCATCCCGACTGTTCCAAATTTGCTCCGGGTGGGCCTAAAGAACTTCCTCAACTAGTGTGGAAGGGAGATCGCTGTACCCTACGGTAGCTGATCACCGACGCACCCATTGTCAAAGATTCCAGCTCCACTCATCCTTTGAAGAAATGAGATTATCTATTCGGTGACCCTATTAAAGACTCGGCTACTGTATCTCTCGAAGCTGAGCAATGGTTGAATAAAGATGATGGGGGCTTCCTATATCTTCCTCTAATTCCTCGCCATCGCTCGCTAACTGAATTGTGGTACCATGTTGTTACACGGGAGATGTTGTGGAACTTGATGGAGGAACATGACCGCATCCATTGCGGATACATCACCCATCAGGCTATTCCAAGCTCAAGTGACAGAAACCGTGTCACCAGATTGCATCCGGTGTGTTGGGACTAATGATCCACCGCGAGGTGAATTGTTTACAGTTGCTAATGCTTTAAAGAATCGTCTCGCGAGATTGGAGTGAGAAATGCCTGTGACGGGCCATAGGTGTTACAGCTGGGTTCATTCTTCAGACAAGCTTTGATGGGCTCATCTGACCAACTATGTTCTCAACCGATGGAGTGAGGAGATGAAGGCCAACGGTCTATATGCAGCTATTCACACTATCATGTATGGGTTGCCAATCAACATCCCTCATTTCCTTGCATTGCTAGAGCTTTATGACTCAGACACAAATACTTTTTTGACGAAGCATGGAGAATTAGGGTTAGCTCTCCATGAGATGCACAAAGTTTCCAACTTGCCGATGGGGAATATGTTGTACCAGGAGTATTTTCCTTCAAATAGGGAGTTGCATAAGCTGAAGCTACGCATGCCCAGTCGCTATAACACTTTGTGGGATCTCACTTGCCACTATCAGATAGCTCTGACAGGTACTGACCCATTATTGAAGAAGTCGTGACCACAAATAAGCTTAAAGCGATTCACGGATTATTTATTCAAGCATTTGGCTAGCAACTCCGGCAAGGCGATGTGTGAGTTAACGCCACTAACTCCATCATAGGTTAATGAGTTGATCATGAAATCCAGTGCCAAATCTTACACCACCACTAGTATTGAGAGTGATTTCCCTACAGGAACTAAGTTCTAAACATTCTATGGCAGGTGATGAAGCCGATTCAGCTGATGACTCTCTTAGCCGGTTACCTCATGATTTGGTTAAAGAAATGCATGGTGCCGTATCAGTCTACGGACGCTCTGCCCATAGAGGTACTTTATCCAGTGGTTTAGTTTGCTAACCAATAAAATCTTTCCCTTCTTCCGACGATGATTGCTGACATTCACCACGGGCTTCAACAAATAGTTAGTGCCTTCACACAGGGAAAAGGTAAGCCGTCGGCTCAGATTCCTCTTGCTAAGGTGGATCCCCCTATACTTATCTGATGGCGTGGTTTGTCCTCCATCGCTCTGACATGATGTCAATGTCAAGCACTACGGATCAATCTATTCCCCTACTAGAATTGTTAGAAAATTATAGGTGGAAAGGACGGGGATTCCCAGAAATAAAGAAGCAGTTGCAGAATCACAAGTGCTGGGTTTTCTCCACATGCTTCCCGCTGTTTTCGGGTCAATATGGAGATTCGTTGGTTGATGTGGAAAGACCGGGGATGAATCAAACCAATCTTAACGTCGGCTATTTCGACTGGTTAATAAACATTAGGCCGGGTTATCTAATTTTCTGGGTGAGAAATCATTGCTAGATAGAGTCGTATCTGTCGTGTCAGTTCGCTCATCAGCTCGGATATGATCAAATATATATTAGGAACCCAAATGGACAACTTCGAACCTGTGGTGGACTATTAGACGGTGCTCGAACATGGCTATAGAGCATAACGGGTTGTACCAGTGCTAGGTTTAGTCTTCTAGGTGTTGAACACTAATTGGAGCTTACATTCTTATGCTGCCAATGACTACTAGCGGCTAATGAACCCGTCCCGGTAAGGCCGATTGTAGAGTTAGCCGCCAAGGAAGCAGCTCGGATTGCTACCCAAATGGTTCACGAGACCGAATATCAAAAGAGAAGAGGAAAAGAGCCTGTCCGTCCATCCGGTAAGGGCAAACAAAGAGAGTACATCTTTTCTTCTGGGGAAGAAGCCTCAGAAGCAAATATCATCTATGGTGAAGGCACGGGAGCCGACAACGATGAAGAGGAGCTTGGAACAGGTCTGTCGGATTCTTTCTCCTTAGAATTATTTGAGTTAGCGATAGCTGATCAAACTCGTCGATCTAAATTGCCTAAGCCTTTGCTGGCTTTGAGGAAGCCAAGGATGCAAGTTTTATTCACTTATCCTAACAAGATGTCAGCTGAACTTCTAGGTGTGGCTTCTGAGTGTTAGATATAGGTGCCCTACATGTAATAATTGTATATTATAACAGGACCTATATGAATATAACATCCTTATTCAAAATAATAGTATGCTATTTTGGTTAGATTTATCTGGTATTTTTAAATACAGATAAAGTCCTTAGAATGATACTAGACTATCAGACATTTCGGATATGATCGTAATGATGAGATCTGATTTGTCGCCAATGTAAATTCTAAAATGTTCCTAGTTGATGAAGTGTTGAAATGAGACATCATTACTTTGGTAAGACTAGTGTATACTCTATTTCTCCTTTGGAAGGACGATGATTCATCACTTAGATCATTGATGTGAGACATCAAGATATAGTATACAGGTGACTCATTAGTGAATGAGTTGACTGAACGACTCACTAAGAACATCTAGTTGGTAATTATACTTAACTGTCAAATAGAAGTTCTCAAGTGATATAGTACATAGTAGTCTCATGACCTGAGGTATGAGTGCAATATCTTACATGTCAGTATAGGTGTACTTAGACTTTTACCTAACCACAGTTCTCATCGAGTTGTGCATAACAGTTCTTGTTGGGTACATCCCGAGACATAAGTAGATATTGAGATGCCAAGATGGGATTCGTCTCTCCCAGTATAGGGGGTTGATGTCATAAGATTGTTTGATATAACTATAACCGGGAAATCCTTGTAAATAAGATAAACTGATTGTCAGTTTGATCTTATAGGTTATGAGTTTAATATCTACAAACACTAATTGAGCAATTAGGGTTTGACAGTTTTCCATACCCTAGGCTTAATAGTTTGACATGGTTTGACGAAGAGACCGGACTGTACGGCATTATCACTGAGTGGTCCTGATAAAATTATGTAAGCATCTTACAGACATTTATCACAACTTATACCCGGGTAGTCTTCATGTGTAGCTAGCACCTCTGTTGTACTTGTGGATATGATCCACTACCGAGTTCTTAAGTTGGGCCCTAGAGTCACACCAAGCGCGTACTTGAATCCTATGAAACACAATTTATAGAGTGATGCGTATGATTGATACGCATATATGATTTTACCGGATACACATAAACGGTTATGTATATCGATAAAATCAGAATGCTATGTGCTTAGGAAATGAATTCTAGCATTTTTCCTATAAAGTTAACTTTTAGTCAACTAGTTGACTTTTTTGTCAATAGTTGACTTTTGGTCAACTCATTGACTTTTTGGTCATATGATGACTTATTTATCAATGATTGGAAAATTACAAAATATTGTATTTATGAAATACAATATTGATTTGGTATTCTCATTTATGAAATACACATACCATGTATAATGAGTCATGAGATGAGTTATTTAGTGGTATGGTTTGAGCACATGGTTTATTAGCATATGGTTTTGAAATGTAATGATTCATAAGATGATTCATTGCATGACTCACTAGATTAATCATTGATATTTGATGATTCATTGCATGACTCATAGGATGAGTCATTCATGTTATGAACACATTTCACTCTATAAATATGAGCTCTCTTTCTTATAGAAAGGCTAATAAAAAATTGGTTAAGTGGTTTTTTTTTCATAAGAGAATAAAAGAGAGCTCTCCTCTTACTAAATTCTAGTAATCTTGAGTAAGAGGAAGTAGTATGATTTTATAGTACCCTCGGGTGGATATCTTACCTTGTGTCTCAAGAAGACTCCGATTTTATCAAGCCCACTTGAAGACTTGTGTTGGCCTTCTTGTTTTGATGATGTTTAACAAACAATTTACTTCTAATGTTGTTTATCTAGTGTTTGTGTTTTTGTATTTATTCTAGGCAAACAACATGGTTGGAGGATGGATGGAATAGAGCTTCAACGATCATATCCAAAGGAGGTTGGCGGAATGTCGGGTTGAGGGCTATACAATTCAAGTTAAAGATCAAGTTCAAGCTTCATCCGCATGTGTACCAAGTTGAGATACAATGAAGATCAAGATCAAGCTTGGGTAATCTAGTTTAGATTTATATTATGTGTGTTAAGTACCTTAAGCTCAATATCTATACACACACATTTATTAGTTTCCTCGTATATATATATAGTTATATATATATATATACATAAGTTTTGGTTTCTATATATTTTTATATATATACATACATAGTTTTGAGTTTTCATATTTATATGCCCATATATGATTTCACCTTTAACAAGCTTATATTTAATGAAATCATATTTAGTGTTTTAAAAATATTGCATAGAATATGCAATTTTATGAAAATATGGTATTCATTGTTTTTGGACTTAACAATAATCATATACATATTTTATTAAGTCTATATAATCATTGTGCAAAGTTTCAAAACATGGTTTAACCAAAATATCAAATTTCACATGTTTACATTTTCGTGTTTTGAACCATTTTGCAAAATGATGATTTTTTTTACAAATGGGAAATGCAATTTGGAAAATTCTTTTTGTAACATGTTCGTTTTCATGTTTATATACATTTCCCAAAGTTTCATAATTTTTGGACTTCATTTGTTATTTTTAACAAATTTCCAAAAGTCAAAAAATCAGTTTTCAAAACCTGTTTTCTGCTGTATCAGTATTCGGTCGACCGAACCGGTCGACCGCTCGTTTTGTTTTTTTTGTCAGTATACGACAAAGAGTCTATCGGTCGACCGGTCCGGTCGACCGAAAGCTCCATCGGTCGACCGACGAGATTTCCGATCGACCGACCAGATGACCGTTGCCTTCTAACGGCTCTTTTCTGAGGCGATTTTCTGGGGGCTTTTCTGTCATTTGTTTTGTGGTTTTGGCTGAGATCTCTAGTGGGTATATATACCCCATTGCTGATGTCTTTTCAAACTAATGAAGAGAGTTTTAAAAACAAGTTTAAGAAAGTTTTAATCAAGGGTTTAAGTTTGTTTAAAGTGTGTTTATGAGATTTTAAGCATTTGAGTGTGTTTGAGTTTGTGAAATTCAATTTCACAAGAGCAAGTGGAGATCATCCTTTGGTGTTTGAGCATTCACTCTTCTCCTACTCTCTTGTCATCTTTAGAGAAGTGTTTCTAAACTCATCTAGCAATTTATTATTTTGATTATAATTTCCATAAGCTAGATTTATATTGAGTTTAGTTTAATCGTTTTATTGATACTCTTTGTTCACACATAACCTATTGAGCTTAGTGTATTTACATTCATAGTATAATTTGGGGTTGTGGGTTTGTGACTAAGAGTTGTGCTTAATTGAGTTCTCATCTTGTTTAGAGAACAATCAAATTGATTTATATTGTGCTTAATTGTGAGGATTCACTTGTAATACACTTGTACACCGAGAGAAGTGTGTGGTGAGAGACGGGGTCGAATCCAAGAGGAGTGGCGTCGGTTGACGTGCCTAGGGAGAGATTGTAACCGAGTACTTGAGGAGGAGGACACGGGCTAGGACCAACACTTAGTGTGTGAGGTGTGATTACATAGTGATTGTATTGTGAGGTGTAAACATTGTTCGGGTGAACGTAGAAAACCCGGTTGTGATAGTAGAGATCTCCTCGAGGTGAGGAGCGGGGACGTAGGTCGTGAGGACCGAACCTCGTAAACATATCGTTTTGTTTGTGATTGCATTGGCGTACTTTTACATTCGTGCTTATTATTCATATTGCCTTTGTTAATTGCTCATTGTTGTTTTTCCCTCTATCTAATTTATGATTAATTCACCCTTGTGTTAATTTTATATCCTTGCACATATATTGTCTATATCTCTTTGTTAGGATATATCTTATTGTTTATATATCCTTGCATATATTTCTATCATATAGGATATATCACCTTGTGTATATTGCATATTCTTGCACATAACACTTTGTATATCTATCTTGCAAGAATATATTTGTTAATTAGTTTTAATTGGCATTTAATCGGATTAGATTAGCATAAGACCCTAATCACCCCCCCTCTAGGGTCTAACAACTTGGAGATCCACTACGAGGAGATTTTCTACTACAAGGAGCAAGAGCTAAGGGTTGTTCGATCTTCCATCGAATCACGCTTTGAAAGTATGACTTTCTAACTCTTGAATGCTCTCTTTAATATAGAGATTATGTTAGATTTAATTAGGATGGTCCTATCATGTATTTTATACTCTCTACATGCATAGCATAATTATACATATAGTCTTTCGTTGCATATTTTGCATGTATTTAGCATGAATTTTCTTCACTGAGGAGGAGAAAGAAGAAGAAAAGTCCCATCTTATACGCCGGACGAGATCCCGGATTACAACTCAAGTCGCTTTGGAGGTGGAGTTGTGCTCTAAATCTAAACAAGAGAAACTCGTGGATCCCAAAGAGGTTCATCCCGCTAAACGAAAGAAATTAGCTTACAAGCGACAGGGCGAGCCTTCGACCTTAGAGACGGGACCAGCCAGCGACGTGCCTTCTGGTGGAGAATGTAATACTTTATTTCTGCATGGTCTTTTGTTCTCTTGAATGTTAAATCTTAGACTTAGAAAATTTTATACTTCTCAGGAGGCCATGACGAAAGTGATATTATATTCGATCCTCCTTCTCCTGATTCTAGCTTCACATGAAAAGTTTATGATGATATGGCTGAGGAACCCGCGAATGACGAAGCGGGTATAAATGTTAAAGCTGGCGCAGGTTTCGGTGCCGCACCTGGTACAACCGAAAGAGTCACGAGTCTAGGTACATCTAACACCGGTAATACACCTTTTAGGTAGCGGTAATGGGAATTGAACGATTCAGAATTAGTACATCTGCTAATTGTTTCTATGCCTCTTGCTCTCTTAGAAAAATTGTAAGGAGTGGGTACGAGTGTTGGGGTCACGAAACCTGGCGCAGCTGCTGGAGGTGAATTTGACTTTCACTCATCGTAAATTCTCGACTTTTCTTCCTTCCGTTTTAAAACTTAGGCTTTCTGTAGGTATTTTGATGGATGGTTCATATAAAGAAGAAAATTTATGTGATGTGACTCTCGGAGAGTCGAATGCACCCTCATTTGACCCGACGCAATCCCCTTTAGACTCTGACAACAGGCTGTTTGTGACGTCTCTGTTTCCACACATGGCTGCAGTTTAAAATGAACCCAGAGATGTCAAACATGGCATGCATCCACACTATACAACAAAAATATCCTCTAGATGAATCAAAATAAAGTACATGTACAAAACAGGCAAAAGAAAGGAAATAATTACAATAGACATGATATAGAAAGAAGTATCTCATAAATAAATCACGTCTCAATGAACAACCTAGAATACATTTGATATCCAAAATGAATAAATATCTCTCGACAAGAAACAACTAAAAATCGTACTAAAGCACACTGCCTTTATACTATGAAATAGATTCTAAGGTCTGAACAAAAATATAAAACTACGGTCGAGCCTCTAAAAAATCTCATGTGATGGCGACTATACAAGAACTCCATCATCCTACGACTCTCTGGTACTCTGAATTACCTAAAAAATATTAGAAGAAAAATAATAATAATAAGAGCGTCAGAGCGCTATAGTAAGATCACCTCCATCTGCTCCCAGGGGAAGGGCTGCTAGATGGAGTGAAGACTCTATCTATTTAGCATAGTCTACCTAGATTATTTTTTCCTGTATCTAATAGAATTAATATTTAGACACCTACAATACGAGACGTAGTACGTCGAGCGAAATAATCTAAACAAGGAAACCCTCATGTATATACCATATGTCCCGAATTGTAAACATCTAAACATTAATACCAAACTAAAGATAAACAATCTAAATGAAATTAACAATTAGAAATCTATAAAATGAGACTGATACGTTGAGCAAAATAATCTAAACAAGAAAACCCTCATGTATATAACATATGTCTCAAATTGTGAGTCGCTAATTAATGATCCCAACTAAGAAAATAAAGAAAAGTAGTAAAACAAAGTAAAAACATTAACATATCATATTCATAATATCTTCCGCTATCACTGGGAAGATAGAATGAATACCAGCATAAATCCCGTGTACTTTTAAATGTACTCTGGGTCATATATTTCAGTAGTGAGTCAAAAACATAACTGGCATCTGCCAACGACTCGGACTATCATTTAACTATCTTAATGCAACTCCGTGTAAGATTCTGATTCATCGCATCATCATACGAGACAGACTACCCCGTCAGTATCCTAACAGTGTATATAGCTCATTAGTCTCATCACATCTTTGTACGTAACACGAGTGCGGAATGGACTACCAAGTAGGCATCCTAGAAATACGGCTCACAAGCCTCATCGCACCCTAGTATGGGACAGACTGCTAGATAAAGCATCCTAAACCCGACTCAATGGCCTGTACTAATGGAATATCGACACATTACCCCGTAATACTGAATTGAGCTCATCAACGATATCCAGAAGTGTGTGTATAATATGTACTAAACTCATTCTCAAAGTAATCGGGTCAAAACCCATCATAATTCCTTTTAGTATACCATGTGTGTGCTACTACACTATTCGTGAATTTACGTATAAAGAAGTACATCTCAAAATCCGCAAACATATCTCAAACAGATGCAAAGTAAAAATTCAGGCGACAGCCTTAGTAGTGACCACTAGGCTTAGTAGTCGACTACATTGAGTCCATCCAAACTGTAATAACATATATCAATATCAGTAGTCGACTATTAAGAACATTTGTCAACTACTCTACAAACACACAGTTTCTGTTATACTCAACTGGATACGAGTAGCCGACTACTAAACTTAGTAGTTGACTACTTTGTCAAGACACACATTCTTTCGTACACAAACAGTGCTTATGTCAATTGTATATATCATGACGTTAAAACGAGATTTTATACTTGGTATATGCAACATGAATTATCTGAATCATCATATTAAATTATTATATCTTCTAAATTAGGAATTAACATCCTAATTAAATAATTTCTTCAATTATCTCATATGTAAACAAAGTGATTATCAACACATGATAAAAACTACTCATGAACAGAGGTAAAATTTATTTAAACATGTTTATCTTACGTAGATATCACAAACCTAGGGTTTAAGCATGATTAATTAATATGAAAACTTAAAGAAACCTTCACGTAATATATTAATTATTTCAAATCAGCATATCTGTAGTTTTTTTGTAGAATATATGTTTGTTGGAAATTTTGTAATAACAAGAAAATAACAAAAGAATTGTATTTGATTTTATTCTCTCTAACTTCTTAGAAAAAAGAATGTTTACAACTCTCTCAACTCTCGATTACAATTTGAATTCCGGAGTACAAAAGAGAAGAGAATGAATTTGATTCTCCCCTTTGTTTAAGACTGGGTTCTTCACGGTGGCGATGAGATGCTTCCTTCGAGTGCTCGCGTCGAACTTGCTTCTCGTTGACGATCTGGACGTCTCAACCTGCTAGAACAACTGATTTGTGTAACTGATAACTCTTGACGAGTATTGTAGCTCAGAACGAGTAACAAACTCTGGTAGAAAGAGTTGTTTGAACCGAAAATGATTCGGTTAATAGGCCAAGTATTTTAATGTCTGGATTCCTCAATGGATGTTAATTCCCCAGACTGTATAAAGAGTTGATTGTCTAACTCTCTATCTCAGATCCTCACTCTAGAAATAATATCTCGCCCCTTGATTTGATTCTCCCAGATCCGATCTCCAAAACCCCACCCTTAACTCTGTTGAGTTTGTTGATATTTATAGGGGAGGATTAGGGGTGTAACCGCCCCCATAATCCCCGCCTAAGTGGGGGTTTAGTTACCCCATTAATTGGGTGTAACAACCCACGTAAACCACTCCCTGTATCGTGGGCAGAGAACAGCTTCGAAGTTGTTACGATCACGTTTGAATAAGTCAGACGAGCTGCGTTGTGCAGCGATAGAGCTGCGTTGTGCAGCGATAGAGCTGCGTTGGGCAGCGATGATGAGCTGTGTTTTGCAGTCGATGAAGAGCTGCGTTCAGCAGTCAATGAAGAGCTGCGTTCGGTAGTTGATGAAGAGCTGCGTTCGGCAACGGTTGACGAGCTGCGTTGTGTAGCGATGATGAGCTACGTTCGGCAGTGGTTGATGAGCTGCGTTGGGCAGCGATGATGAACTGCGTTCGGCAGCGGTTGATGAGCAGCGTTGTGCAGCGATGATGAACTGCGTTTGGCAGTCGATGAAGAGCTGTGTTGGGCAGCGATGATGAACTACGTTTGGCAGTCGATGAAGAGCTGTGTTTTGCAGTCGATGAAGAGCTGCGTTCGGCAGCGGTTGACGAGCTGTGTTGTGCAGCGATGATGAGCTGCGTTCGGCAGCGGTTGATGAGCTGC
>BQKN01064740.1:107774-120066 GCA_022839385.1 Asparagus kiusianus
TGCCTCGTTTAACCGAGACATAAGCTTTATACTTCTGAGATCTCACGTGGATCGACGAAGTTCTGTTTCTGAATCCCACGCGGATAGACGAAACTCTGCCGGATTTTTCCGGAAGGGATCTTGAAGAGTCGGCGGTCCACGGATATCGACATCCCCGTCACAGGCCAACAACCCACGCAAGCGAGACCGCACCAAACCGGGATCTCGTGTTTATTTTCGAGAGAGTTGTAATCATTTGTTTTCATTTTGTTTGTAACAGATTTCAATCAATGAAAACAGCAACTTTCGACGAAAACAGTCTCTATCACAAACGGTCCTTCACATTTAGGTTGGAATTTACCTTTCTTCTTTGAGTTGAGTATCATTGGTCGCCGAACGAAAAGAACCAAGTCTCATTCCTTGAAGCTTTATTATCAGACCTTTTTGTTAAAGGCCCGAGAAATTCTACCTTGGTAGAACTCAAATTATTACGGAGCTTCCAAGTATTTTTCATCTAACATATTGAGTTCTTCAAGACGTTTTTGATGTTGTTCATCAGCCGTCATCCCCGTTGCGAGAGCAATATGCAGGGAGGGAATCTGAATCTCTAATAGGAGGACGACTTTATATTCGTATACCAGGGAATACGGGGTTGCACTAGTAGCATGCGGACTATCGTGTGATAGGCCCAAAGAGCTTCACCGAGTTTGTCGTCCCAGTCACGCTTGTTGGTCCTCATGAGTTTTGACAAAATCTTTATGATCGTCTTGTTGAATGCCTCAACCAACCTGTTTGCAGTAGGATTTATGCTGTCAACGAGATGTATTAAAATCTAAACTTTCCACAAAATTTGATGAAGGCATTACTGACAAACTGAGGGCTGTTTCGTGCACGATTCATCTTGGAACACCATATCAGTATATGATGTGGTGTTTGATGAACTTGACGATGTCGCTTGTCTTCACTTCTTTGAGTGGAACTGCCTCAGCCCACTTTAAGAAATAATCAGTGATTGCCAAAATAAAATGATCACCTTTAGCTGACAGTGGAAAAATAGGACCAATGATGCTCATTCCCTACGTTTTGATTGGCCATGAAGTGGCCGAAGGGTACAAGTGCTCCGGGGGTTGAAGCATATAATTCACATGTATTTGACATGCGTAGTATCATCAGGTGTACTCAACTGCATCCTTGACCATGGTTGGCTAATAATATCCTATTCTTCTGAGGCGATCGCAGAGCTTAGGACCAGGCTGATGTGCACCATAGGTTATATCATGCGCTTCTTTGAGAGCTTTCTCTGCCTCTTTGGTCGAAATACTTCAGAGTAGCAAACCTTCATATGCGTGACTATACAGTGTCTGAGTCACCATGTTATAATAGAATCTTAACGCTCTTTGTCGGACCGAGTCTCTTTCTTTTATGTCTTCTGTAAAATATCGTGCACGACATAGTCGATAATAGGAAATCACTAATCTCGAGGCTCGAGTTGAATTCGGGCCAAGTGCGACTCCTTGATATCCAAGGGACCATCCGGTGTGAAGAGTTGGTGAGTTCTCACAGTAACCCATTATTCTGTGTTGGGAGACTATGCCAGAGATACTGCTAATGCCGCCAATACATCTGCGTATGTGTTCAGAAGACGTGGAATATATTCGATGAAGAATTCTTCGAACAAACCTGCCATGTCGATGGCTACCTTGTGGTACAGTATCAAGTCTTGATTCCTGACTTCGTACTCTCCTTAAAATTGGTTGATTATCAGTTAAAAATCACCAAAAGCTTCGAGATACTCGACCCCTAGCTCTTTGGTGAAACTGAGCCTAATAAGTAGCGCTTGTATTCGGCTACGTTATTAGAACACAGTTCGGTGAGTGAATAGGCTTGAGGCATCACATGTTTCTTAGGGGAAACTAAGAAACTTCTAACTCCTGAGGAAATTTTGGAACATCCGGGAGCACTAGCCACATTGGTTTCTTGGGAAGCACCATCGAAATATAATTACCATACCTGTTGATGAGAGGTAGTGTTGACTTCGTAGGTTTCATCCGATAAGTCTTCGTAGAATTCGGCTGCATCCGTTGTAGGGTTAGCTATCAAAAGATCATAAATCGCTTATCTTTTGACTGACTTTTGTCGTTTGAAGTGCAGATCATATTGGGACAAAAGTAGGGCCCATATTGCTAAATGCTAGTTCATAAAAGCCGGTTGCGTCATGAATACCCAGACAAGGTTAACGTTGGAAGTGATATAGATTGTCTGTCCAACGAGGTAGTATCGTATCTTTTGGATGGTGAATACTAACACGAGGCATTCCTTCTCAATCATTGGATATCGAGACTCAGCACCTACCAGAGTTTGAGTTAGGTAATAGATAGCCATTTCGTGACCGTTGTCATCGTCTTGTACGAGTAAAGCACTTAATGAGTGATTCATCGCCTTGACGTAAATGAAGAATGGTTTACTCGACTTTGGTGCCACGAGGATAAGAGGATTTGCCAGATATGTTTTGATGTCCTTGAAGGGTTTCTAACAAGCCTTATCCCGGATAAAAGAAACGCCCCTCTTTGTGAGCTTGGAAAATGGTTAGCATTTTCCAGATAGGTTCAAGATGAACCGACTGATATAAGCCAGTCGCCCTTGCAATCCTATGAGTTCTTTAAGATTTCTCAGGGGTTGTAATTTGTGTATCGCTTTCACTTTGTAGGGATCAATATAAATACCTTTTGTGGTGACGATGAACCCGAGAAACTTGCCGCTGGACATTCCTAAGAAGAACTTAGTAGGATTCAACTTTAGTTGATGACTCCGCATGAGATCGAACATCGTCCTTAAATCTTTGATATGGTCATCTTTGTTATGGCATTTCACGATCAGGTCATCCACATAATATTCAACGGTCTTCCGGAGGTGTTCCTGAAAAATATTTGATATTGCTTGTTGATAGGTGACTCATGCGTTCTTCAATCTAAAAGGTATGACTATGTAGCAGAAGACAACGAGGGGTGTCCTAAATATGGTATGTTTTTCATCGTCTCGGTCCATCTTGATTTGATTATAACCCGAAAACCCGCCCATGAAGGACATTCTCTCAAATCCGCATATGTTGTCAATAATAACATCCGTGATCGGAAGAGGAAAATCATCCTTTGGACAAGCGGTGTTCAGGTCTTTGAAGTCGATACAGATCCTAATTTTTTTCATTCTTTTTAAGGACATATGATATTTTCTAGCCAATCAGGATGTTGCTCTTCCTTGGTAAAACCCGAGTCAATTAGCTTTTTAACTCCAGACTCGATCGCTTCCATAATTTACGGATAAAACTGTCATTACTGTTGCTTGATAGGTTTTGCATCCGGTTTGATGTTAAGGTGAGGACTGCCATATTTGGATCAAATCCTAGCATATCTTCGTAATTCTGGGCGAAAACATCTATGTATTCCCTGATAAGGGCAATCAACTCTTCCTTCTCGTCTGGTGGAAAACTATCGCTAACAAAAATTAGTGTCAGATTTTCTTCATCACCCATGTTCACCTGCACCACTTTGTCTTCAGTGGAAGGTTCTCTTTGTTCGAACCAGTCCCTATACTGAATATTCAAGTGATGGATCCATGGGTCTTCTTAAGTTGGTAGTTAATCTTATTCCTCCATAGTGGTAGGATCGACTGTGGCCATATTTGACATCAGCCCTTTGAACACCTCTCCAAGACTAACGTCAGAGTCCTAGCCTAAAGAATCTGATGAGTATCCATCCTTATTTACTAATTGGTCAATGATCTGCTAGCAACATTCATCATCGAATGAAGAGACATAGCCTAAACCTCTTCTGTGGTCATAATAGTTGTCGGGTTTTCCCTTTGGGACATAAGCGGCTTTGTTCGAAACTTGAGAACCTCGGTCGAAACAAAGACCCTTCCCAAGTGCGAAGTCATATCTCCATTTTTTCATGAGGTTACGCACTTTTGGTCCGTATTTGAACAAGTGTCTTTTATCAAAGGAAGATAGTGGAGATGTTTCTTCCTTCGAGAAGAGATTGGATGGTGGAGATGTTTCTCCTTTGTTGAAGACTATCTCTTTTTCACCCCCTACCTTAGGCTGAAGGACAAGAGTTATTCTGAATGAATCTTGAATATATTTCTTTATCATGCAAGATGACCGAAACGACATATGTATATCAGGGTTATTGTACAACCCCTGCATTATATTATCAAGATAATGCGAGTACTCTAAATCATTATTTATTACGACATTGGTAAGTTGACAATTATAACTATCATATGACGATTTTTTATCGTTAAGATTGATTATAAATGGTACAATGTTATTTAATACAAAACCACCATCGTAATCAAGCCCAGCTTCGGCATTAGTTTCTTCTCTGCTGTCGTACCATAGACTGATGGTTCAGTATCGGATTCAACACCATAAAGAAGGGAGTCGGTAAAGTAGTTTTCCAACCCCTTAAACGGTTGCTTATCCACGACCACCGTCTTGACCTCATTATTAGCGTCTATATATTGAAGACGCTGATAGAGGGTGGAGGGGACTATAACATTACTATGAATCTAAGATCGACCTAATAGTAAGTTATAGGAAGTCTCTGCGTTGATCACATAGCACGTGACTTCGGATTTTAAGCCTCCAAGCTGGCACTTCACTCGGATCTTACCTAATGGTCTGGACCCATTGGTATTGAATCTATAGATAATGGTGTCCGTTGAAGCCAACTTGCTGGTTGGGATTTTGAGATTATACATCAATCGGAGTGGCATGATGCTGACAGCGGAACCTGAATCGACTTGGATCCGGTTGACAGCGCTAGAGCCGATGTATCCGGTGAAGTACAAAGGCCTATCATGCTTTGAGTTTCTCACTTGCATGTCATCCTTGGTGAAGGTGATACAAGGGAACTGCTTGGCCGCCAAATTGTAGTGTTAAGCTGGTGGCTCCAGATCTTCGGGGACTGACTTGATTTGAGTAAGGAATACATCAGAATCAGCTAATGCTTCTTGTAGGACCTCCCTATTATCTTTGGAAAGACGTAATAACTTGTATAGAGTTATCCTTGCTGGGATGTTAGCTAGTTAAGTCATAACGTCGAAGCGGTATGATATGTTTGAACTTCCCGGTTTATCTCTTCTAATCGGACGATTGAATCGAGACTGCTCGGGTTCTGAACCTCTTGGAGATGGGGTTCTTTCTTATTTTGCTTGTTAGTTAGTTGTTACTAGGGTTTTCTAGCAGGTGCAGAGGGGGTTGTAACCACCCCCAGCTCAGCCAACATTTTAGAATTTAGATCAAAGGCTTCGGGATACTTGTTGTGGTATTCATTCTCGCTCCTAATAGCAAAGGCTTCATGTTCGTCTTCAGAAAGTGATAAGGTAGGGATGCCTTCATCTTTCTCAGGAATTACTGTGACGGGATAACAGAATTTGCCCATACTCTTGGACTTCTTCTTGGACGAGGATCCTACCCATTGTTCATCTTTGAGCAAATATGAATGGACCCAAAGAATTTTATCGTTAGGGGCCGTGTGCTACACAAGCTCCTTCTGGCTTTATCCATGGGGATCGTCGTTAACGGTCTTCATCTCCACTTTTGATACGAACTCTGGCTGAAACCATGATAGAGGGATAGAACCGAAACTGATAGAAACCGCATTTGTGCCGACCTTCTTCTCCTTGGGCTGCTTTGCAGTGATGATGCCGACGTTGATCAAGTCTTGTATCTTGTCCTTAAGGGTGTAGCACATCTTAGTGGGATGATGGACCCGCCTATGAAAAGCACAATATTTTGGATCCGTTGTCCTCTTGGCTTCCTCATTGTCAGTGTATGGAGGCAATTTGGTTTTGTTGTTATCAAGGAGGTATTTGAAGATATTAGGAACTTCATCTTCTTTAATGGAGTATTCCTTTAGGAATTTAGGTTCAAAAGTCTTTTGCTGCCTTTGAGGTCGCTGTTGTCACTGAGAGGGCGACTTCTATGGTTCTTGTCGTTGTTATTGCAATTGGAATGTTTGATTCTCGTCTACTACATTCGCCGGTGTCTTTCCTTTACCACGAGGGACAAAGTTTTTCTTTGGAACACTAACCGCCGGTTGACCTCTTTCAGCCTTCTTCCTTTTGAGGAAGCGTTTGGCTTGCTCTTCGTGTACCTTTAATTCTTTTCAAATTTTGGATGGTGTCACACCCATGGCTTCCAATACATCCAAAGAAAGGTTATTATGACACATATAGAGAATAAACGCCTCCATGACTGGATCTTGATAATTTATTGCCTTATTCCGGAAGTGCTTGACAAAGTTATCGACTGACTCTCCATCTTTTTGCTTCTCATCGAATAGTGTCCCGATTAACACTTCAGTGTCATCGTCAAAAAAGTTTGTGAGGAACCTGATTTCCATGTCGTCCCGACTATTGATGCTCCCTGGCTTAAGACGATGGTACCACTTGAAGGTAGCTCCGTGAAGGGTGCTGACGAATGATCGGACCATCAAAGGTTCATTGCCAGAGATCATGTCGAGGTATGATTTAAAATAAATCAGATGCTGAGTGGGCGATCCTCTCCCGTCAAACGACATGAAGTTAATTTAAAATAAACGGACCATTTGGTGGCTCGGCCTTGGTCGAGCCACGCTTTGGTGGCTCGTCTTTGGCCGAGCCAGTATGGGCTGTCTCATGTTTTTTGATAGTTTTGGGCACTGTTCGAGTTGTTTTTGACGACGTTTTGGACTTTGGCCTCCAGACTTAGCGTAGTTTTGGTGGTTTCTTGACCACCTCTTCCTTCTACAATTTTTGTGCCTCCTGCACAAGAATTCACGCATGCGCGAGTAGTACGTGATGCTTTTGGACACGTTCCTCACGAGTTAAACGGGTCTTTTTGATGCAGATCCATTCGTCAGTTGATGGTCTATAGGAGGAGCCATTTGGTCATGACTAAAGCGCTTGATGCTTCCTGAATTTTAGATCTACCTCATAACGGATCCCGTCAACTGGCTCTAGGGCTTTGGCTAGTTGATGCGCGAGGCGTCGGCATTGCCTCTGACGAGCCCTCTTTGGCTAGTTAACCCCTTGATTGATGAGGAGTTCAAACCAATAGATCTAGCTTCATTGGACGCGGAAAGACGCTGCAAGGGGCAACCGCAGCCACAATGGGGAGATGATCATCTTCTTTGGTCTTCAGATCTAAAGACCGGCGGACCTTCCTCAAGGAGGAGATCCTCTTGCGCTTGTGAGGGGAGGAGGATCTGGATGAGGAAGACATATACTCCTCATACTTTTGCTGGTCAAACTCGTATTCGACCTCCGTATCAATCGGGATTAGGATCCTTGGTTGCGACACTACATCCTCGGCAGAGAGGCTGTCGGTTCCCACTGTGATCGCCAGTGTGTTTGCATCGAAAGTTATTTTATTTATCGAATCCATTACAATTATTTATCTATTATAATGAATTCAAAAGAGTTAATATTTTTATAAGATTACTCACTTACACAAATAAATCAAATATTACAACTCTTTTCAAGCACACACAGAGGACATTTATCACCCGCTGCTTACGTATGATCTTTGCCTATGCCGGGGATACGTTAGTCTGTGGACCATCACGGATCAGATCCGGTTAACAGAATGATTATTTGAAGCTCTTACTTCATAAAGAAAGTAACCGCAGAAGCGATAATCTCGACCAAGCGAGATTACGACTCTTCTCAAGATCAAAACCAAGTTTGATCCGGAGGAAAGGTGAAACGAGCTTGATTACGACTCTTCTCGAGATCAAAACCAAGTTTGATCCGGAGGAAAGGTGAAACGAGTTTCAGATCCTTCGAATAACTCCCTATTTATGCTGAATTTTACCAAGATCTGCTAGCCTTCCTTTGAAAATCGTACTCCACTCTTCAATTTGATAGTATCTCGCCTTCAAATTTTTTATCCTTTACGTATAGGGCCCTAGGCTTGTATTTATGGGCTTTGGTTGCGACATTTTAGGGTAAAAATTGATGATTTGATGTTATCCTCAGTTAATAATTGCTTAACTATGTTTAGGGATAGTATCCAAGTAGTTGAGAGGCTCTAGAACAGAAGAATCTCATGAAAACCGTCAAAAACTATCGAAAAATGCGTTTTCAGCGTTTCTGGACCTGAACCACCCCACGATGGCTCGATGCTGTGCGAGCCACCATTTGGCCGCTCAGCCTTGGCCGAGCCGCTAGCTTTGGCCGAGTCCTTTCAGTGTGACTCGGCCGCTAGGGGCTATTCCGGTGTTCCAAGTTTTAACTTTTTGACTTGTTTCGTCGTTACGCGCATTTTGTCGTTTCGTTGACTTGTACACTTCATCGGTTAACTTGATACGTTTTGTTAACTTAGAGATGGTCAACGAGTGTGCTGGCCACTTGGAGCTGGCTGATGAGTACGTAGGTAACTTGAGCTGGCTAATAAGTGTGTGGGCCACTTGAAGGTGGCTAATGAGCGTACGGGCCACTTGGAGATGGCTGATGAGCGTGCGGGCCACTTGGAGGTGGCTGATGAGCATGCAGGCCACTTGGAGGTGGCTAATTACTACGTCATCAACGATTCGCCACTTTATTGTTTCGACGGCTCGTCGTCTGATGGTTCGTCGCTTGACGGCTCGTCGTCTCGAACTGTGTTCGGGACCTATAAGCAATTTTTGATGCATACAATAGTATCTATGTTAGAGAATATTAGGGTATCTTTTATGGAGAGGCTGTAACAAAAAAAGATGCTATTATATAAATTTGTTGTTGGAATAGCCCCTAGAGTGCATAAAAATTGGAAGAGGCTTATAATGAACATATTAATTGTGAAGTACGTTGGAATGACTCAACAAATGAGGGTGGTTTTGATGTGATCCATAAACATGTAAGCCATAAACTTGACATAGGCAAGAGAACATGTTCTTGTAGAGTGTAGGAGTTGACAGGAATCCTTTGCACACATGCTGTAAGTGCAATTTTATTCCTCGGGAGGAAACCAGAGGAATATGTATTAGATTGTTATAAGAGTGAATGCTACTTACTTACCTATGAACATTCGTTGGGACCAATGGAAGGCTACAAATACTGGGACAAGGAAGGAGAAGACATGGTACTACCTCCAAATATTGCAAAAAGGAAGATGGAAGACCAAAAATACCTAGGAGGAGAGACCCATCTGAAGCCTTACACAACACTTCTAAAGTATCAAGGCATGAAATTACACAAAGATGTAGTCATTGCCATTCCAGTAAGCATCCAATCAGACATTGTCTATTTGCACCACCAAGGAATCAAAGACCTTCAACCCAACAGTATGCACAAGCTAAGACCAATCCCACTATTGATTCAAGTCAACAAAGAAAAAGAGGAAGGCCAAGAGGAAGCAAAACTAGAGTTGGCTTATCAACAAATAATTTGACAACAACTAATCCAATTCCTAAAACCTAGTTATTTATCAAAAACAGGTCTACAATGGGTGAAAATGCACAACAAGGTAAAGGTGAAAACTCAGTTATTAGTCTGTTGTAAGATATATGTTTAAGTTAACTTTTTATTTTGCAAAGGTGAAGCTTAATCTCAGACAATAGAATCTATTAGAGGAAGAGGAAGAGGAAGAGGATAAGGAAGAGGAAGAAGTGGTGGAAGGGGGAGGAACAGTCAACAAAGAGTGCCTCAAGGCTTTGGTGTTTGGTAGGCAGAACATGGTGAGATGGTCTTCATGGATCCAACTGTTAGTTAATCACCTATTGTGATGAATGAAAGTCAAAGTGCATCTAAAATTACAGACCAAAATTGACACTCATAACATTCTACTCAACAACAATGAAGAATACACTAAGTGGGAGGGGACTAAATCTTGTAATTTCTATAATAAGACATGTATTTTGAAATGGCAATGTTAATACCATTGTTCTTGGCTTGTTTTTTTATTATATATACTTTGTACTATGTTTGGAAAAATTCTGGATGTTTTTTGTTATATATACTTGTTTGTTATGGATGGTTTATATGGATCAGGTTTGTGCATGTTTGTGTGACAGAGCATTTTTGCAACAAAATTATAGACAAAATGTTTTCAATTTTGCATATAATGTTGACAATAAGCTCATCAACTTTATTTACTCAATAAGCATTTATTTGCTCAATAAGCATTTTATTTAAACATGAACAACGTAAATATAACACCAGTTCATTAAACATTATAGTAAACACCATTACATTAGCCACTCAAATACAACAAGAACAAAATAACTAACATCAAAGTAGCATACTTGTACAATTTAAGAGACCTTTTCTATAAAATAAAAGCATCTCTCAATCTCTCAATCTCTTCCAAACTACTTGTAGTTTTATTTTGGCACATAATCACCTTCTCAATGAATAATCACCTTCTTCTTCAATATGTTGTTCTCCTCTTCACAACTATTGATCTCATACATTAACTGGTGATTTTGACGAACGTACGAATGCAGATTATTACTTTTGTCTTCAGACAATCCATCAAGTTCATCCATATGGCAATTCAACTTTATAATTTCATCTCGTAGAAGAGGCACTAAATTAGTAGCAACTTTGCACATTGGCGGGTCATACCATTCCCACAATCCACAACCAATATTCTGAACATTTAGTTAAAACAAAATTTTAGAAATAAAAATTACCCACACAAAACCATATCAAACTGAACTCAAACTCACCTTTTGGCATATGTAGAACCTTCTGCCTGAATTCTCTAAAGTGAAGAAGATTAGATAGATGTAATCTAACCTATACTTGCACTTCTTTACCCCCTCAAATTTTGCTTCTTCATTCCACTTTTGAATGAAGTGCAACTTGTTGAATCTTGCAGCCATTCCACTATTCCCGTCACCGACGCTCCTCCTTGACAGCGCGCTTGAGCTTGAAGAGGATATCCTTGAGATCTCTGGAAGCAATTTCGCCTTTCTCCCCTTAGCCAAAGAAACCCCAACCTAAGTTTTCCCCAAATTTGTTGTGCCCTAGTTCTTCGTTTCATCCCCGCTTTTTATTCCCTCTGAAAATTAGTTAATGAAATCCACATCACTAATCCTTACCACATCAGGATTTTATAACGGTTATTAAGGGCCATGTGATGGTCACGTGAGAGGTTTCGCCGGAAAATTGTCAATTTTGTAGTTTAGCCTATTTTTAAAATGCAAGGAGTACTATCATTTTGTTCATTGTATTTAAGTCGATTTAGATGGAGTCCACGCCCCACCACCCCCACCCCCACCCCCACCCCCACCTCAAAAGAAAAAAAAAAGAAAAAAAAAATGTACTAAACAGTCAACGTACGCGTCTTCAATATGAGGCTAGCTGTAGTTGGTTGTTTGCCTTCAAAGACTCAGTTTTGCATGCATGAAGCTTTATATCCCAAAGTGGTTCATTCTGTTGACTCGTGATCAAGAAACTTACAATATGTCTTTATCATTCAGCCCTTGTTTAACATCTTTTTCTTTGAGCATAAATCATTAGCTATCAGTTTAGTAGTTGATTCTTTTTCAAACCTTAATGTTAATTAGTATACACTGTCTTAGGCAACATTGCTTTCAGAATGACTATGATTTCCTTTGCGCAAAAAGAATGCTTTCAATATGACTTTCATGAACATATTGATTGATTAATAGAATGTTGTGATTTGTGTTCTTGAGTGTAAAATAGCAATGAATAGAATTTATAAGCATATAATAAATGTTCTATTTAGAATGAGTTACACTTGTTCGTCACGATCCATTAAATAATTAACGATTTAAATTAAAAAAAAAACACTGTCTCTACTTTTTTTTATAGGAAGGCGTCACTATCTATTAAATAATTAATGATTTGTATTGAAAGAAGTAACACGTCCTTATTTTTAAAAAACGTGATATGAAAACCTTTCAAAGAAGGAGGTTTCAAATCCATTTTCTTTAATACAAATGTTTTGATAAGACTTAAATTCTAAATTAGAATGCAATTAGGTCTTATGGGAATAACTGAAAAACGTGATATGAAAACCTTTCAAAATTTGATAATTTGAAAATAGAATAATTTGTATGGTATTGGTGGCTACATGGTCAAAGTCGAACTACAAATCATAGGACGCATAAACAACAATTCTAATGGTTTGGGCCAGACATAAAGTCCGATAATAAAATAACTCAAAATGATTCAAAATACGAACCCGATAACAGCAAAATAACAAAAATAATCCCAAAATAACAGCTTGAAAATCGCTGATATAACTGGACTCTGGATCAGCTAAATAGGTATGGTCGTCCAAAGGTTAATATTAAGTGCACAAATTTTTTTGTTTTGTTTT
>BQKN01064740.1:125066-167611 GCA_022839385.1 Asparagus kiusianus
TTGGGGGTCTATCAATAATTACTCAATTCAATCTATACCCCTCTTAATGTCTTTTATGAATGATGGGAGGAAAGGAATAGACTTTTGCCTGTATGAATCTGAAACTATATCTCTATTGTTTATTTGAGAGGGTACATTATGCTAGAGTCTCAGGATACCCTTTGCATATAACAGCAATAAACGAGGAATATCAGTTGTTTTGTTTATGGAACAGGAACATCTAGGACCATGAAACCGAAAGTGGATCATGTGCTTATGAAATTGGAAAGAACTTTTTCTCTCTTTTTATTGAAAACCTAGACTTGTCTTACAGCATTGGGTTTGGATAGCCTTCTGTGCTCTTTCTATATACTTACTAACACCTTTTACTACTTGCATAAAAGGCCTTGACTATATGCACTTCATCAGTGTAATACTTTCATAATGGTCTAGAGGTTGTTTATAAAACAAACAAAATGGCAATTGTTCATTTTGTTGATGTAATCCTTATACTGTGGATCGTTGCTTGTGGATCGTTGCTGTTAATTCTTTTTTATGTTTATTTTAACAAAACATCAAAGGCCTAATAGAGATTAAATGATGTTAACTTGTTTGACACCTTCACACTGAACCTCGGGATATCTTGGATCTTATAGAATTCTCGAGTCAAAAACATGAGAGGACAGTGCTTTATGCTATAGTAGATTGTGAATATTGCATAGAAGTCAACTCAATCAGATAAAGTCTATTAGTGCAAAAAATGTCTTGTGATTTGGGAACTATGAGTCTCTTATATCTTGGAACGTTTAGGAACAAAACTACGTTTTGCTTCAAAAGGTTTATGTGATATTGCAAGTAGTATTCTGAGTTGCAATTAGCGGTCCTTCACTTTTAGTACCGCTTCTTGTGGTGATTACTCTCAAGTGTAGGAGTATATTCATTATCATCCAGAACATTAGAATTTTAACACCTCCATTCTGTGGGTCATACACGAAGTTTCCTCTTTCTTCTTATATTTATATTTTTTCTGTTATAATATTTTCCCTTATATCTCACTTTGATTCTGAGGAGTTTCCTGTGCTCACATTCTAGCTTTTGGGAATAACTATCCATCATCCTTGAAAACTGCATGTCTACTTTAGAACCATAATTAAATGCTTAGCCCCGCACTTAATTTTGCCATTATTAATGCTTCATGGTTACCTTCTCAAAACTTTATTTATTTTGCGCTGTGCCTTATAATTCCTTTGTATACCAAGCTAAATTCAGATAAAAGGAAGTCGAGAAAGAAAACAGACAATAATAATATATAATAGACTGTAGCTTTTCCTGAAGCAAAGATTAAATATGCTCAACCCTTACATATACAATTTCTAACGTTCAGTTGATGTGCCAAAATACTACTATGTTTTTTTTCTGGAGTGATAGCCAGTTAATTGGAATTTGGAATGTGATAACTTTTAATTCAAATGATTGACAGCAAAGTATTAGTTGCTGATGGTTAAACTACTTGTGATTATTAACCTAGTTCTGTAAAGTCTCTTTGGTGGAATGGAGAGAGTTTGGATATATTTTGTGGTTTGATCAAAATATGCAACTTCTTTAATAGAAACTGATAGTTGTAAATCCCAATGTTGTAAATCCTATGTTTCAGGCTGTTTCCATTTATCAGGTTCATTAACCTGATGCTCAAATCCTGAAGTCTGTGCATGGTTGAGGGTGTCAGTAAAAATGTTTTATTCCTTGTATTTCATTTTACTTTAGATTTGCGACTGATCTTTGTTCTGCAGCAAAATTTGCAGCGGAAAGTTGTTTCATGCATGTGCTGCTTGGATTATCCTGATTTCCTCCATTTCTTGGCATAGAATGATAGAAATACTCAGTTGAGTCTTAATGTCTGCTGACGATGTTGGACTGGCATAATATTAGGTGTCATCAGCACTCTGTTCATATTATATGGACTTGGAGTACAGGAGCAGGCTGCCATCACTGCAGCTGGATTCTTATAGACATTTCTTTAGAGCAGCAATTCCGTGCACATCCATATTAAAAGCAATCCGAGAGTCATCCATTTGATGATTTACTAGCTAGTAGCAATTGCTGGAACTTCAGTATTGTGATGTTTTCCTGTTGTAACTTTACTGTTTATATGTTGAAATTATGTTCTAATTTCTCAGTTGAGAGGGAAGTGATCGACAGGAGAATAAAGAGTTTCACATTAGATAAATCGATGAAAAATTGAGGGCCATGCAAATTAACCACCTTTGGAATATAGTGGTGGTACGAAAACCACCTTCAAAGCTCATTTGTACAGAAACCACCTTTAAAGAGGGTTCCGATTGCAATCTACCACCTTGATCTATTTTCTAGCAAAGTTTTTACTGTTTACATTCTTTTACATTTTGACCATTCTAATTGTTTGATAATAAACAGTGAGAAGATGTACTGTAACAAAGCGCCTATCGTTCAGAGTTCTACTTCGGGTAAGTAGTGCATATTTCTCTTATAATTCATGATTCATTCACTTGGTTGATTAGAATATTATTGTCAATTTAATGTTTATGTAACAACAAGTAATGCACCAAGTAATCAATCACATGCAGAATTATTGAAAAAGAAACGTTCTTATGCAACAACTAGTTATCTGTCATACATGAATTCTGCAGGGAATGGATCCGATTCTAATCCGAGTAAATATGCAATCTTTATTTTACTGCTAGAATATTTAAGTACTGTTAGTTTTTACTTATCTAACAAGTGTGTATGCTAATAGGTACAAAACGTACTCGTCTGCAAACTTCTAATCAAGAATGCCAAAATTCTGTAGCAGATGGACTGAATTTTAGTAGTACTGTTGTCACCACAGAACGAACTACTACTGGTAAGTGGTGTTGAATTGAGCTGAATTCAGTTGAATTGAGCTGAATTGAATTATTTTCCTCTAAAAGGTGTGGAGAAGCTGAATTGAATTTCATTTTCATTAATTGCAAATTACAAGGGTATACCTAAACTACAAACTCGAATGACAGGGATTAGAGTTAGTGCACGTCTTCAGCAACAAAGTGTTAATGATCAGCCAGTGGTACACACCATAGCTGAAGAACAAGATGATAATGTGATGTCAGATATTAATCAGGAGCCTCCTCTAGGTATACAAAAAATTATATACATATATTTTGAGAATTAAATATACGTATGTGTTATGTTCTTAATAAAAATTATGTCAAAGGTACAACCAAAAAGGTGCGAGGGAAGACAAGAGGAGTGAATGCAGATAAGATATTCTTCCAATTGAATTCTAAAATACCTGTGACTCTGATTGAAGAAAATGGCAGACCTACGGGCCTTTATGCTGAGATGTTTGCAAATAAAATTGGTTACACAATTCGAAACTACGCCCCACTGAATGTGGAAAAATGAAAGAAGATTGAAAAAGCAGATGTGGAGAACTTGATCAAAAGAATGCAGGTTAGTGATGATTTGTTTTGCTAAAGGCATTATATTGGTTGCTTTGATTTGTTATATTTAGTTTGACATGAAATTATGCCTGCGCAGAATAAGTTTGAATTTGATATGTCACTCCCTTGGGTTCAGAGATATGTAATTACAATATGTCTGACCGTATATTTCTAATTTTTGCTATAAGTTGAAGAAATATTTTGAGCAGTTTTCAACAATTGAGGAGGCAATTAAAAACAAACATGAAGCTGTCAAGACTCAGAAAGAATAGGAGTTCCTTTGCACTCATTTTTCTAGTGAAAAGTTTAAGGTACAATATCTTTTTTATTTTTCTCTACGCATTATATTTTTTTCATTTTTTATTACTTCTTTCTAACTGTATGTCTCAATAACTTTAGATTCGCTCAGAGAAGAATGTTCTTAATAGGTCAAAGTTGACATATCACCACAAAGCTGGGTCAAAATCATTTATGTCACACCAAGAGCAAATTGTAAGACACTTTTTAGTTTTGCTTATAAATTTGTAACTTAACTGTGTACATATATATGCTAAAAATGAAAATATGTTTGAATGCAATAGGCAACACAGACTGGAGAGATGCAAGGTGCAATTGATCGTTTTGAAATAGAGTATAGAAGTACAAAAAAAGGATGGGACTTGGGAGCAAAGGAAAAATGGGTAAGTAACGTGTCAATGATGCATGCTTTTATAATATTTTAAGAATATAGGTGAAATTGATATTACTGTTCTAAAGAGGATTATATTGATTTGGTTGTAATTAAGAAGTTGCATATGATTGAACTGGATATATTTTTGTTTTACTTATAGGATCAAATGATAAAGATGCGAGCAGATACCACTCAACCTGATTGAACTCGAACAATGACAGATGAGGAAATTTGTGCAAAAGTTCTCAAAGTCAAATCAGACTACATTAAGGGATGTGGTTTTGGCCCTAGACCACCATCATTAAGGTTCTCTCGTTCTTCGATGAGTGAAATGTCTGAAAAGAATAAAGAGTTACAAGAATAGCTTCAAGAGACCCAACAACTTGTAGGAACTCAACAACAGAAGATCGATGCGCAAAATGAGGTAATCCAAAGATTGGAGGAGCAAGCCAAAAAGTTGAGGAGTTTATGGCTAATTTTTCGAGGCAACATCCATCAGCTTAGTATTCTTAGTGAACTTAAACTTGGAGAAATGTTTCTTTGATCGTGTTGCATTTGTTATTGCTTTATACTAGCATTGTTACTTATGGTAGTAACTTTCTTACTTTATTTATTTTAATTTTTTTGATGTACTGTGGTGACAATTGATGATAATTATTTATATTTTGTGTTTTTCTCTTAATAGCATTATTATTGATGAAATAAAATTTCCTCATTATAAGTTTTCTCGCTATATATTTAGGTCGATGAAAGTAAATTTCCTCGAAATAGACCCTACAACTTAAGGTGATGAAAATATGTTTCCTCGCAATAGGTCACATACTTAAGGTGATCAAAAACATATTTCCTCGCTATAGTGATACAACTTATAACGACAAAAGTAATTTTCCTCGCTATAGACCATATAACCTATATCGACAAATGTAAATTTCCTCGTAATTGAATTTCTTTGGTGAGGAATATGGGGTACAACCTACAACGACAAATTTAAATTTTCTCGTCATTGAGTCCCTTTACTGAGGAACTATTTCCACGAGAAAAAGATACATATAATGAAGAAAATCAATTTCCTCGTTAATGATTTACCTTTGGTGAGGAACAATTTCCTCGTTGAAAGGTACTTACAACAACGAAAATAGCTTTTTTAGAACTTTTATTATATATAAATTAAATATTATTCACATATCATTGGCGAGGAAACTGTAGTTTAGCGATGAAAAAGGCATGAGATTAGGTGAGGAAAAATATCGAGGCTAAAGAGTAACAACGAGAAAAGAATATATTCATCGCAAAAAGGATTTCGTGAGAAATTATAATATTCCTCGCAGAAACTTTTCTTGACCACCCTACCGCGAGGAAATGATGACCAAAGTTTTTTCCTCGCGAACACACTACGGCGAGGAAATCTCGACTTTCAACGACAAACTTGTTCCTCGCGGATTAGCTTTTCTGTTGTAGTGATTTGAAGAACAAAGTATGAAATTTGTGAATACTTACTAATTTTTTTATAACTTCCATAGAGAATTCTTTTTTGATTGGGATAAAGTTGTTAAATTATTTTTTAACGCAACTCAGTCGATGCTTTTTTAATAGATATGCTTTGTGTTAGTGCCAATTCAAGTGATTTATGGATATTTTTTGAATTTTAAATTTATTTCTGTTAGTTTCTCATTTGCAATGGAAATAGCTTAATTCTTTTTAAGGGTATTTCTGAATATTCTGATAGTTTCTCTATATGTACTTCCTTGTATTCTTTTACCTTATAAATATTATTAACATAAAAATTAATGTTTTTAAATTATAATTAATTAATGCTAAGCTATTATATTATAATATTTTATTATTTTTATGAATTTAAACATTTATCAATTAATTTACTAATATATTTTTCCTGCTACAACTTATTAGTAAAATTATATACAGTGATTTTAATTTATATAGTATCGATAATTTTAAGCTATAATATTTTTTAAAATTTTATTTATTAACTGAATGTTTTAATCAGTTCTTATTATTTTTGTTTACCAGTATCTGCAATTTATACTTTTAGATGCTGAAAAGGGATTGATAATAAACCCTAAATTGGAAATTATACACATCCAAACACACACACACACACACACACTCACTCACTCATATATCTTATTGAAAAAATACCAACAATTACACTTTTCTTTGCCAAGTTTTAAAATTTCAGCCCTTTTTTATGGTTTTGAACTTTGAGAGTGTGGTTTATAGTTTTTAAAACTTTGGGATAGTTTTTAAAAAAAATCTTTTAAGTTTGGTTGTTGTAATTTCTATGTTTCATGTATCAGTGGTAATTTTTTAAATGTCAAAATATTTCTTACAATTATAAATTTTAAGTGTGCTTTTTATAATTATTACAACTATAGATTAATTTTGGAAAAATTTAAAATTTTAGTGGTCTACTAATTATTTCCAAATTTGATATGTGCTTGTTAAAAAATTTGAAAATTTAGAGTTTTTTATGATTTTTAAATTTTGAAGTAGTTTTTTTACAATTTTTGTAACTTTAAGGTTAATTTCGATAACTTTTAAAATTTTAGGTATCTGAGGGTAATATCTTGAATTCATCTTTTATTATTTGCAAATTTTAAAATTTTAGAATTTTATGGTGAGATTTTATAATTTAAACTTTTGTGGTTGTTTCCATAATTATTGAGATATTGAGGGTGTTAATTAAAAAATTTTAATTCTTCAGAGGCTGCTATTAATTTCTTAATTTCATGTTTGTTGCTTTAAGTTTTAAAATATTAGAAGTTTTTGGGTGCATCATGGTAATCCCTTAAATTCATCTATGTTGTTTACAAGTTTTAAAATTTTAGAATTTCAGGGTGCTTGTTTGTGAACTTTTGAGGGTGTTTCTATAATTTTTGAGACATTGAGGTGCTAAATGTAAATTTTAAATTCTTCACAAACTGCTGTTAATTTCTTAATTTTATGTTTATTATTTTAAATTTTGAGACATCGTGATGGTGTTTATAGTTTTAAACTTTTTAAGATATTTTGTGCAATTTTAAAACTTTTTAGGGTTTTTTGTAATACTTCATGTATTATAGTATGTGAGCTACGTATAATTTCTTTATCTTAACAAATTAATACCATAAAGATATTTTATATATTTTATTAATATTATTTTTTAATTTGTTAAGGTATAGATAATTCTCGTAGGATTAGGATAGAATGTAATTATGATTAGAATAGATTACAATATAAATGAAATATTTAAAATAGTGAAGGGTAATATTGACCATTGAAAGATTTTTCTGAACCCATGCTTTTAAAGAGAGTATGATATTTTGTGTTGATACTCACATATATTAAAAAGAATTGGGAATTATATTCCCTAGGTTGGGTTTTTTTGGCGCTAAGTTTACAAGATGATAATTTTCAAGTAACTTCTATAAAGTTTTATGTTCTTTCTTAGAACATGCAACAAATTATCTGACCTGCCATGAGCAACTTGTCAGCTGACGGAAGGAACATTATAAGCTTAATTTCAGTCAAAAAAGGTCTAATTGGCCGTACATACATATATTGGAGAACATTTCTAGTCATAACACCACACCATGTATAGAAATAGAATGATCTGATCCGTCTAAAGGGGACTGAAATACCAAATATGCACCCAACTTCACATCTATGCGACTCAGGAGCATCTTGCACAGTGTGGAGCATTCTCATGATTAAATAATATAATAAAGGATAATACAGAGAATATTCTTAGAAAATTTTTAGTTAAATTATTTCCATGTTTAAGCCACATGATTATTTAAACTAGAAGATATAATGGATTATAAGGAACTCATAAGAAATTTTCACAACAGAAAAATTAATACCTAATTGAATAATCATTTATGAAAACTAGTATAATGCACGTGTTTTGCATATGAACGTACATGTTTTAAGTTTTAAAATTTTTATTGAATAGAAAAATTATGTGTTAATAAATAAAATTGTACACTAGGATTGCTTAAAAAGAAATGTATAAGTTAATTATTATTGTGTAGTTATTGTAATTGAATGTTTTTCTTATAATAATCGCACAGTATTAACCTTTTTTTTAAATAAGTCCCTAAATCTGAAATTGTTCCTAAATGAAACTGTCAATTCTATAGCTCTCTTAAATATGCCTCTCCAACATGAAATTTGTTAACTTAACTCTAAATTGACTAAACTGCATTAATCTTGATAGTTTTTTTCCTCATGTTCCCTAGATAGTTATACTTGATACCTGCAACATATTGCAATAGTTACTTCTCATTATAATTATTTAATAGGGTAAATTACACTAAACTCTTATAAACTTTTAACTCATAAGAACTTTTAAAATTACACTAAACCCCTAATGACCTTTCTGCTTCAAAGAAGTCTCCCAATAACTTTTTAAATTTTGCAGATAACCCCAATAAATGAGAACAAGAAAATAACATAAGAAGACATTTTAAAAGTTATTTGCGCTTGGTGTAATTTATTTAAAAGGTATTGCGGGCTTCTACGAAAGTTATTAGGGGTTTAGTGTGATTTTGAAAGTTCATAGAGTCTAATTGCTGATGCTAAAAGTTCATGGAAGTTTACTTTAATTTACCTTATTTAATATTATAATTCTTAGTTCAAGTGATACTACTAAAATAACTATACTATCTTATACTATAAAATATTTATATAATTTACTTTTTAAATTATGCTCTTAAATAATTTAGTGCTATAAATATTTTATAAAATTTTAGTATACCATCATTAACAATTAATAGTGCTATAATTAATATTAAATATTTTTTTGTAAAAATATTAGTTTTCAATCATTACCAAGTATAGATTATGCAGTATCATGTAATAATCTTTGAGAAAATACTCTAAAAATAATATTAAATTATTTATTTAATAATATAAATTATAATACTAAATAAATAGTGTAATTCATAATTCACAATTCATGTGATATTATTAAAATAATTACACTGTTTATGCGAATGAAAATTTATTCTATTTATTTTATTGCTTATTGAATTACAGTATAATTCTTAATAGTATTTAGTACTATATTTATACTATTATTTAATTATTTTATTATAATTCATAAATAATTTTTATAATAATTTAATTTATCACTACTAATAATTGGGTATACTTATTTTATAAATAATTTTATTTTATTATTTTCAAATAATTAATAGTTATGATATTATTGATAATTATAATTATTTAGGAAGTTGAAGAGGTGCATAATTAATAAGAAGTCATATTATTTAATGAAAGATTAATTAGAGATAACTGTATAGTTAGAATTTATCAAAATTTGAGAGGGCAAAAAAGAAAATTAATAGTTTTAACACTCCAATCTTTTTTTAATAGTAGTATAGTATGGATATGTTGAAATTTTTAATATATAAATTCATTACAGTTACTTAAATTATTATTAGGGTAAACTACACGAAACCTTCAGGAACTTCAATGTTTTGTACGATACCCCCCATAGCTTTCAAAATCGCACTAAACTACCAATAATTTTTGTAGAAACCTCAATATCATTTGGCTAAATTACACTAAACCCTCAGTAACTCTCAAATAGCTTTTAATGTTGCTTTTTGTTTCAAATTTATGAGAGCTGTCTGCAAAAACATGGAAACCTATTGGATATTTTTGCAAATTCCAAAAATTGTTACGGGTTTATTGTGATACTATAAAATGCTGAAAGTTCTTGGAAATTTAGAGTAATTTACAGTATTATTTATTTATTTTTGAAATGCTAATTTACCCTATTATTAAAAACAAGTACAAATGTTGAGATCATAAGCTATTAGAGATCTTATATGCATGCCCATGACAAAGACCTAAAATCAAAGGTTTCTAATGTCGGAACTGCTGTCATCGTAATAACAATGGACAAAATAGCAGAAAACTCCAATTTACATATTATTTCATAAAGTTCTTCCCCCGATAATTAGCATAACTGTTAAAAGATAATGATATGTCAGCTGGCAAAGGACACTGACAAGGCTGGAGGCTCTTCCAATTATTAATTCTTTTCACAGAAAAGAGTTATGGGGAGCTGAGAGCCTGGGACTACAAAAAGATAAAAAAAGAAATAAAATAAAGGGTGATGTTTACAAAAAGAACCCTAACTTAGCAGAGTTTACACAAAACACACAACATTTTATAAATCTTATGCTATGTTTGGGAATTTTAGTAATGGAGGGAAGGAATAATAAGGGAAGAGAAAACAATGTAAAGAAAATGAAGGGGATGGAAAATATAATAGTCATGTCTGTGAGTTTAGTAAAGGGAATGGAGGTGAACCATTTGGTAGCCGTTGGATTTGTATTATGATGACCCACAATAATTCACCTCCTCTACACCCTAATTTTGGGATTAACCAAATTACGTAGAATGGAGATTAGATGATGTAAAATTTGTTGCTTCTTGTTCACTCTATTCCTTTTTAAAAGAACTCACAAACAAGTTTAATCCATTTATCTTCCTTCCTCTACCCCTCGTTCACTCCCATCCAAACAAAGCATTAATGATCCTCCTTGAACATATAAAATTCAACTAAATCTCCCTAAAGTGTTGAAAAATATTGTAACATGCATTCATGAAGAATAAAGATCCTATCAGAACCGCTTTTTTAGGAGTGGAGTCATTTGTACCATAAACAAAATAACTAAAATTTTAAATTAACCCTTTAACCACTTGTGCATGGGGCGCTCAAAAAGTACGAGCCATTCAACAAGATTAGTTAAACACAAGAATGGGTCCCTAAGGACATTTAGGTCATTTAAAAGATTCTATACAAATCCAGTGAAGCTAAAAGAGTTGACTAAATGAAGGAAGAATCCAAGACTCTAAGCTAAACAAACTCGAAAGCCAGCTAAAACAAGCTTTCCAAAAGAAGATGTGACTCCATGGACCACAACCTTGTGCAAGCTTAAACTCTACATAGGCCAAACCCGGCGTAACCATTAAAGACACTCTTAGAACAATATAAAATAAGGATAGACCAACTCCGTAGAGCTCAAACCTCGAGGACCGTACAAAAGACGAGGCATCGTTGATTTAATTTGACCCTTATCAATGGTCTAATCACGCAATCACCCTATTTAATGCTGACTTATTAAAATAAGTTATACATGTGATTTGAGGTGTATAGTGCACAGACAACATGCCACCAAGCCTAGTGTGACCGCTTGAACCGCTCCCGCTAAGTTTGGTGACCATAGTGCATCTAAATGATTTGATTAAAACAATGAAGACAAGGACATTGTGCCAACTATGTAGAGATGGATGGCCATGCCGCATTAAATGTAAAGTGACTGAAGAGAATGAGTTCGCAATGATGAATAGGCTACATAGAGTTTCACACCCGCAATGCATTTAATAAAATTCGACAACATGATGGATAGGATAGCTGACAGTAGAGTTGTCACATGGACACAACCTAACTGTACGCAGACGAACTCAACGCATAGTTCAACATGAATCCTATAGATAGCACCCTTCATTAAATTTAAGGTAAGGGGGAGGGGTTTATTCAAGACATTCATTGTGTTGTTACTCTTCTTCAATGTTTCTTCAACTATCTAAGGTCCTAGTCACGTAGAGAGAATGTTTGCTTTGCAAACTTGATTCATCTTTAGCCCATAACACCTGATATTCGATCTTGTGTTGGTATAGTCATATAATAATCGATCTTCGATCATTATTCGCACACTTTTTATTTGTTTAACGAGGCAAACCCTCTATAAAAAAATCATTCTTCATCTCTAGAGGTCTCAAAATGGACTAGTTCCATCTCACTTTGTTACATACAAAAGGGTGCTATTGATTCATATGATCAATGTAGTCGATGCCTAGGCTCTTCCAGCACAGCTTCCCAAAATCTAAATTGAAACTAAAGACATTGTAATAGTTTATTTTCCCAAGATTAATAAAAGAGAACAACTACTTTATTGTCTCAAATCTTTACAAATCTTTTGATCAGATGATAGTGCATGTTGATATTAATAATCACACATATAATATAATGGGAGTGAGGTTGATTAGGGACCACTAACTTCTCTGAATATCTAGTTTTGAGTTGGGTAGCTTCTGTCTGCACAAATAGCAACTTGTAAGAGGGCGAGGACCAGTTCCCCCGTTGTTCCTCCGACGATTAAGTCAGTTGATGGACTTGAGTGGGAAAGTAATAAACTATGTGAGTTCTTAAGTGTAGTGGAGTGGAGAAGAATTCTGATAAATTTCTTGCTTTATTATTGAAAATAGTACCCCTATTTATAATGGTGGTAAAATGGTAGAATAGTAATGTCGCCCGAGTATAGATTACGGTTACATCAGCGTCTGCTTTACAAGTGTCAGTCGACGAGTGGAGAAGAGGTCACCTTAGTATTTAATATGAAATGATTACGAGCATGGTGGTGTCGACGTGGTCCAATGTGTCACAAAGCCTATTAGGGGTGGAGGAATGATGCCGTCTGCCATACATTTAATATGATGCAGACACACTGTTAGTGGAGGAGGTTCGAGGTTGAAGTCGTCCTTTGGTTTGTAGTGAGGGGTGTTGAGAAGGAACTCCTTTTGAGTCGACCCTGCAAGGTATCGAATAACTAGTCGAGTGGGCTCGTAGCGAGTTGTTTTCAACAAGAGGACCGACAAGTATCACACTTCTAGTCGATCTAAGGAGATGTCGACTCAGTGAGTTAGCTAAGTTAAGATTCTTGGTAGTCCTGACCGTCAATTCGATTTGAACGGTGCATGTAGGAGGACACATGTCCGTTACTGGTAAAGGACCATACTTTGGTGACTAAAAACACCATAACAGTTCACCCCTTCCACTTGGAGTCGGCTTGTGCTGGGTCCGAGTGAAATAAGAGAAGCTCTGGATGGTCGTGAGTGTGCATAAAATGAGGGAACTAAAAAGTCTTTTTAGATTTTATGTGGCTAACATTACTACACATTCCTTTTGACTACCACAACTTCGCTCTGATTGAGAGAACAATTAGTTGCCGTGATCTGGTTGCATTAGGGCGACCAGATTGTATGTTATTTCTTTTGTCGACCAGCTTGTATGTTATTTCTTTTGTTGGCGAGATGTCTTGGTCAATTTGTCGAGGATGATCAAAATGTTGGAGTGCCTAGGACTTAATGAGGTCGCCTGGGTTTTTTCGGCAAAATGACAACCCGAAGATTGAGTGTCTATGTCTTAATGAGGACGTCTAGATCTTTTGACAAATGACAACCCGGAGGTTGGGTGCCTAGGTCTTAATGAGGATGCCTAGGTCTTTTCAGTAAATGAAAACCTAAAGGTTGGGTGCCTAGGTCTTAATAAGGACGCCTAGGTCTTTTCGGGAAAATAACAATCCGAAGGTTAGGCCCTAGATCTTAATGAGGACACCTAGGTTTTTTTGCCCTACTATGGTGGTTGAGTTGTAAATGCGAGAGCTGACAGAATAGCAGGTGTTCCTTGGGTGTACCCTGAGAAGGCACTACAGGCTTAGAATTCCTGCATAGATTTGGCAGTTCCAAGGGTGTTGTAGGATTCTTCCGTCCGGGGCCCTTAGTCGATAGGTGCTTGCTCGCAACTCCTTAAGGATTGTGTATGGGCCTTCCCAATTAGGAGCTAGCTTACCTCTTCGGGTGTCTTTGTCAAAAGCGGCTTTGCAGAGGACGAGGTCACCGGTGCTGAACCTCCTAGGTCGGACCTTGCTGTTGTAGTACCGGGTGATTTGTTGCTGATTGATGACTTGAGTCCGAAGCACTTTTTCTCGGGTTTCATCTAGGAGATTAAGCCTATTCTGAAGTCATTCTGAGTTTAAGTCCTTCTCGAATTATTACAGTTGAATGGTTGGCATGCCTACTTTGACTGGAGTAACCGCCTCGGTGCCATAGGCTAGCTTGAACGAAGTCTCCCCGGTTGAGTTCTTATGGGTTGTGCGGTAAGAAAAAAGGATACCAAGCAATTCTTCAACCCAACTCCCTACCACCGTGTTTACCTTCTTCTTTAATGCTTGGAGGATGCACTTATTAGCGGCCTCTATAGGTCCGTTGGATTTAGGGTGGGCGACTGAAGAGAACTTGAGGCGAACAAAAGCTTCAGAAGCCTTCGCTATCAAACTGAGTGCCATTGTCAGTTACGAAGGAAAAAGGCACACAAAAGCGGCAGAACGAGAAACTTCCTCTTCCTGATGCTATGTGGAGAGGACCCAACAAATCCATCCCCAATTGAGCAAATGGTATAGGACTCAGGATAAGGTTAGTTCAGTGGCCATTGCTCGCGAGATAGATGAGAAAAATTGGCACTTCTTGCACAGAGAGACGAGTCACCTTGACTCAGCCAATATGGTGGGCCAGTAGTATCCTTGGGATATGACTTTTTTGTACGAGGGTTCTAGCTCTAGGATGGTTTCCACATGTTTCCTCATGGATCTCCCTGAGAATATAGCTAGCCTCTGATGACCGAACGTGTCGTAGATAGGGTCCTACACCGCTGCCCCAGTATGACATCCAATAGAGCTATCCACCGATCATGAGATAGCGACAGGAGTTCCTTGGTAGATACTTGGCTTCAGCGAGATCTTTAGGCATGGTGCCCTACGTTAGGTAGAGAGTAATGGGATCAGCCAGTTGGGCATCATAGGTGTTTCCGTCTAAATGACGGCCTCCGGTAACTTGGAAATACTGGGTCGCTCGAGGGTGTCGGTATAAACGGGCCCTAAGCTGATTCTTGAGCTTGTCAACCCAAGCTTGGAGAGGGTATCCACCCGGGTGTTGAGGGCACGGGGGACTTGGGCCAGCTTTAAGTATATAAAGCTGGCCAATAGCTCCTTAACCACTTTGAGGTATAAGACCATCCTCAGGTCTTTAGCCACATATTGCTCGTTCACTTGATGTACGACCAATTTTGAGTCGGCCAATATGTATAGGTGTTCTGCCTTTAGCGTGTGTGCCACTCGGAGGCTAGCAAGGAGAACTTCACATTCAGCTTCATTATTTGAGGCTGAGAAATCAAAAGAAATGGAGTACTCGTGCGTCAACTCGTCGGGGCTGCACAGGACCACTCCCACTCTACTTTCGGCTTCTCCGGAGGACCCGTCTACCTTCAACAACCAACATGAAGTGAACTTGGGCGAATCATATTTTGGAGTGTGACGGATCTGTGGGGCAGGTGCCTGGACTACTAGGGGCACTATAGGTTCTTGGTGAGTCGATGATGAGGGGGTGTCTGGCTCGACCCTTGACGAGGGCGACTCGATCAAAAAGTCGGCCAATGCTTGGACTTTGATCGTCATACTAGGCTCGAACTGCACATCATATTCGCTGAGTTTGACTACCCATACGACCATTCTCCTGGAGGTTGTGGGGATACCCAGCGCTTTCTTCAGAGACAGACTCGTCCACACAATTACGGTATGAGCCTGGAAGTAAGGGAGGAGTCTCCTCGCAGTAGTGATGTGGATGAAAGTAGCCTTTTTTATGAGGGGGTAGTTGAGCTAGTGCGCTTTCACAATTCGGCTCACATAGTACATGGGTTTCTAAATGTTCTACTCTTCTCGAACAAGGACGAAGCTGATGATTTCGTGGGAGATGTCCATATATAGGCACAAAGTCTCTCCCCTATGGGTTGGCTCAGTAATGGTTTGGTACTCAAGTAGACCTTGAGATCCTAAAAAGTTGCACTGCATTCAGCCGTCCAAATCATGCTCTCCTTTAGGTTTTTACTCCCCCTCAAGGTTTTAAAGAATGGGAGGCTCCTCTAGGTAGATTTGGAGAGAAGTCGACCCAGCGCCGCTATCTTCCTATTCAGCTTCTGGACATCCTTCAAGGTGCGCGGCTCGGGCAGTCGCTCTGTGGTGGCTATATTTTCGGGGTTAATCTCTATGCCTCTCTGTGTAATCATGAACCTTAGGAACTTTCCTAATTGTACCCCAAAGACACACTTGGCGAGATTGAGCTTCATGCGGTAGCGTCGGAGGCGACCTCTCCCTGAAGTTTGACGAGTGCTGCATGCTCCTCGTCCAGCTGACGCTTCGCATGCACCGACGCTTGCTTCTCAACCTCGACCTGTACCTTAGCACGGTCCCTCTCCAAGGGAGCCTCGTCTAGTCTCCTAGCCTTCCTACTGCTCTCATCAAGCTCTCGCTTGAGCCTGTCATCCTCGAAAGCTCTTGGGGTTGGTGACTTCGCAGTCCGTTCCGAGTTGACCCCTCTGTCGGTCCTCAGGGAAGCTACCTCCCCTAAGAGCTTGAGATACAAAGTCCAAATCTATTCCATCCAACCGAATATCTCTTGCTCCACCAACACCCCCCCTGAACCAAGTAGATCCGAAGGCTTTGGTGGAGACCGAATTTAGGAACCCCCCTCAAGAACTCCTCGTCCCGAGGAAGCCAGAACTTCTCGACTGCCTTCGCCTAAGTCAGACGAGAACTAAGGACCGGCCCCCTAATAGTGAGATGGTTAGTAGGTTGGTAGCAATGCTCTGGGTTGAGCTCCTGTCCAAACCGAGGGCCGACTCCTAAAGACCCAATGAGGTACTGCCTCATCCTGTCCTATTCTTCCTACCCAATTTTAGCAACATGATAAGGATAGGGGTATTCAACCTTGTGGGAGGCACCATTTCCTCCCCGACTGGCTCTTTCCTCCGACGGGATGACTCTCTATGACGGACGGATGACCCTTCTTCATTAGCGAAGGCTCTTGCCTCGGCTCCAACCTCTTCCTAAGGAGCCTTGGCCTTTTCTTCCAGGGTCGACTCGTCCACATGGATGACGTTGGTCTCGACCACTTTGGCAGCCACCCGAGGTACTTGCTCTTCGTCCCTCCGCGGTTTCCTCCTTCTCTTATGGATAAGAGTGGCAAAAGGCTCCGCCTCGGTCGTCTCGGCCTCCGTTGGAGCCAAGTTGCGATGGAGATACTTTCGGGCCTTGCCAATAGTCCTTCCTGGGGGCCGGCTAGAGGAGCGGATGGCGCCATCACTATTTTCACTATTCCTAAGATCAAGGCTGAAGCCCTCTCCTAGTCCTTGATGGAGGGAGGCATGTAAAACCGTGAAATTTGAGATAATATAATTAATGTGTGATAAATTATTATAAGTGGATATTTATTGAGATAAATATCATTAAATAGTGCATGAGTATATTAACTAGTGTTTTGAGTATAAACAACTCCATACATGAGATTAGAATGAGTCGAAACATGCACAATGGCCAAAGATCTGAGTATCTGGCAGTTTGCGATCCAGTCGACCGCCGCATTTTCGCGGTCAACCGCCGATCAGAAATCAGGTTTTTCCTAATTTGAGTTGGTTTCGGGTTATAAAAGCCCATGTTCATTTTCCTTGATATATATATCAATTATTCATGAGTTTTTTAGTATTTTGAAACCCTAGCAGTCCCTAAACTCCCCCATAAACCCTAACTTGATTTTTGAGGAAGATTCAAAGGCTTTGGAGCGAGATTTTAGGTTGTTTTTAGCTTTTAGCTCAGGGATCTACCTTGGCTTTGCATCTTGCATGTTTTCTAATAAGTCCCATGAGAGTTTCATCTCTGCTAATCGCTTTCCATGTTTTAAAAATGTTTTTAAAGAGTTTTTAATAAGTTTTATAGAGCCTAATTGATTACTTTGTGTGTAAAAAACAGATCTTTTATATTATGTGTATTAAAGACTAGGTCTTTTCATATTAAAGAGATTAAGAATGAATTTACAAAAGTGTTTTAAGATCTAAAAATGATTAATAATGTTGTTTATCTGAATTTAGATGATTTGTTCTTCGTTTTGAGGGTTCGTGCATGATTAAGGGTTTAATTACGATTTATTATGCAAATAACCATGCTTTATATGTTAAAATTATTTCCAGAGATGTTAATATGCTGTTTTCAATGTTTCATGCAAGTTTCATATTGTATTAAACAAGTTTGAATCATAAAATCACGACATGAACACAACCTGTGCAGAAACCTGCACAATCTAGAAATATCGGGTTCGGTCACCCGTGTCTTAGCGGCGGTCAACTGTATGCTAAGCAGGAGCCTAGGCAACCCCTAAAATCTACCGTGGTCGACCAGCGCAAGTATGCGGTCGACCGCCCACCTCTTTGATGGTCTGTGCATGTTTTGTTCGACATTGTTTTGATTTTCGAGAGAATTCTCGATCTTGTGCTATTATATTTCTATGTTTAAGAGTTGTTTAGGCACCTAGAATGTTGGTGAATTCCAGATATTAATACGCACACCAAGATATGTGCATGTACACTTAGTGTATGTTGTTTTGACTTACACGGTTGAGACTTTTGACATATGTTGAGTTGATGAAAGTGTAATAACATTTAATATAGTATTGGTTATCAGTTATGGATACTCAGTGTGGTTGTTTATCCTGTAATGAGACATCGGTTGTACCACACTAAGCGTATTTGATTATTTTTCCCGTAATGAGACCTCAGCAGTACAAAATACTCGAAGATGATCGGTGTGTTTTTCGGGTAGGGCTGATGTACTTATTCACCGTTGTATGATCATCTGGAAGCATATTCGGAAATAGAGAGATAAAACCTATTATTGCAAAACGATTGAGTAAGGAAGTTGTACCCACATATTATTGTGCGAACCTTACAAAAGTATCATTATTTCATGTAGCCGGATTAGGGAGATAAAACATATTACTGCAGAACGATTGAGTAAGAACCTTAAAAAAGTATCGTTATTACACGTAGGATGCATATACATATATATACTTTACAGTCGTAGTTTATCCCCATGTTAGATTACCCAAGAGTACAGTATTTTTCTTTGATATGTGGCGTACATTATATGGCCTATGATATTTTCAAGTTGGGAGATATTCTCTTATTATTGCGCCAACTACTTGAGGGTAGTTCAAGATGTGATATTTGTTCTATATGGTTAAGATTTGGAGTAATTTCTTCTGAGTGTTGTTTTCATTCCAACAGTTGGAATTGATATTTAGGGATTCACAATTTGAGACGTGGTATATACACGAGGGTTTCCTTGTTTGGATTATTTCGCTCGACGTACTAATTTTTATGTTGTAGATTTCTAAATATCAATCTCTATTTAGAGTTATATGAATGATTTTATACTTATATGTACTAACTTTATTTTTCTTATATACTCCTACCCCTACCCCTTCCCCTGGGGAGCGGTGGAGATGATCTCGCTAACGCTTTGATGCTCGTTGTTTTTTTCGCTTTCAGGCAACGAGTCCGACGCACGGAGAGTCACAGGTTGATGGGATTGCATCTTAGATTCCATCTAGATATTATTATATTTGTAGTTATTTTAGAACTCCATATTTAGTTAGTTATTATCAGACTCTAGACTTGAATTTTATTCTGTAGAGACTGAGTGCCTTAGTGAGATTTCATTTGACTTATTGTGTTGAGATTTATTTTAGACTCGGATATATTTTTATTCTATTTCAGTTGGGCTCATTTATTGATTATTCTTATACTTCTTCTGTGCATATCTGATCTTGTACTATTTCTATTATTTACCTATTTTGTATCTTCACCTTTTGCTGACTCTACTAGAGAGATAGTAATCGTGATAGTGAAATATGTCGTAGCATGGTATTGGTGCTTGGTAGGTTTGACAATCCGTGTTTCACCTTAAACTGCAGCCTTACGTGAACTCTGAGGTATCATAGTTGGCACTAGAGCTCTAGTTCTAATATTCTTAGGATCATCCTTGTGTCATATTGTGGAGCTAGGATATAGTTTCCTAGGAATCATGTATACAGTCTGCTAGAAATTCCTAGTATGAGTGAGGACGTATTATATATATACGTGAAAATTACAAAATTTTTTGATGAACTATGTGCTTGAAGTATAAAACATGTAGTGGATGATAAGTGATACTATTTTTCCTATTGATATATGTTTCATCTTTATGCTTGAGATCCTATTTACTATGTTTAATAAGTTATACTTCGAAACTTATAGACTTTGGGAAGAGGACGTGGACGTAGAGGTACTCGTGCTTAGGGAACTGAGTAAGATGATAGAGAGCCCGAGCCATAGCAGGCTCTGCAGTACTTACTAGATCTCATAGAAGCATTGGCAGCTCGACTAGTAGCTATTGAGGAGCAGCTAGCAGATCAGGCTCAGCAGGAGACATCCATTCAGGAGGAGATACCAGAGGAGACACTGGTAGATACACCAACACCCTCAGCTGATGATGGAACTACTGAGCAGGAGGCTTAGCTTCGTCTGGTAGAGAGGTACCAGAAGTTGAAGGAACCAGAGTTTCATAGTTCGTCAGATTCTATTGCTACACACAAATGGAAGGAGGATGTAAGCAACATCTTAGATATGCTTAATATGAATACTGTGCAGAAGCAAAGGCTAACAGTTTCAGCCTCAAGGGCAATGCGGGAGGATGGTATCGGATTTTTTTTACTCCAGAGCAAAGGATGATGATTTCGTGGGAGACTTTTGTATACTTCTTTGACGAGCTGTATGTGTTAGCTGTAGTGAAAGTCCGGAAGGAGTTAGAGCTAGCTAAGCTGGAGCAGGGGGATATGTTCGTGATGGATTTTGAGAGTAAATTCATGACACTAATTAGGTTCATAGGCATGTGGCATACTGAGGAGCAGCTGGCTCAGATGTTCATGATGGGGCTTAGCCCATGATTATGTTAATATTTAGTATCTCAAAGGTTTCGGCAGGTGGCGGATGCTGCCATGGCTCAGGAGATAGACACAACTATATTTCTTAAAGGCAAGGATGGCAATGTTAAATCAGGATAGTCCGGGGATAAATATAAAGGTAAGAGACCTTTTGCAGGCTTAGGAGGACCCTAGTAGCATGGTAAGGGTCCACATTAGCAAGGTCCCCATAAGAAGGTACATCAGTAGGATCAGAGGGCGCAGCAGCAATGCAGATTTCGGGAAGCTTGTTTCAAATGAAACAAGTTTGGACACAAAGCAGCAGAATGTCGTAGCGCACACATAACAGGCCAACAGGGCAAAAATCAGCAGCATCAGTAGAACCGTGCTCAAGGCTGTGGTCAGGGCCAGCACTTGAGGATTAAGGCACCTCCAGTAGTTCTAAGTATTGAGGGATAGGTGCGAGCTATTCAGGTGATCCAGCAGGGATAGATGGTCACAAACGTTCCACGCAATGCAGTGCAGTAGCCTTTGGCTACTGGTAGAGTATATGCAGTTGTCCCTCGTGACCATGGTGCGAGTGGAGTAGTAGTGGAAGGTACATTCCTTGTGAACTCCTTTCCAACACATATTCTTTTTGATTCTGGTGCTTCACATTCTTTCATCTCCTATGATTTTATGGTTAGACTTCAGCTTGTAGCGTAGCTATTAGATATTCCGTTATCTGTGTCTACTCCTTCGGAAGAGGTGTCCCTTTTAGAGAGTGGTTGTAGGAGATGTGTCGTCAGTTTAGATGAATCCAAATTCGTGATTGATTTGATCGTTTTACGTATGTCTGAGTTTGATGTTATCCTTGGCATGGATTGATTATCTTCTTACCATGTGAGTATCGACTGTTTTACGAAGACAGACAGCTTGTGAGCTTGTGATGGATCTGAGTTGGTGGTAGCGACCTCACGAGGCAACCAGTTTGTGGAGTTATTTCTAGCAAATGTCGAGGAGATGATGTTGCAGAATCAGGGTGTAGATTTGAGTGAGACGCGAGTGGTCTTAAGGTACCAGGATATCTTCTAGGAGATACCAGATTTACCTACAGTGAGAAGGGTCTAGTTTTGCATAGAGTTGTAGTTAAGCACTGTGCCGATTTCCCAAGCTCCTTACCATATGATGCCTGCTAAGATGAGGGAGTTTCAGATTCAGCTAGATGAGTTGTTATCTCAGGTATTCATTTGTCGGAGTCATTCTCCATGGGGGGCACCAGTCCTTTTCGTGAAGAAGAAGGATGTGAGTATGTGATTGTGCATCAATTATCGTGAGTTAAACAAGATCACTATCCAAAACTGGTATCCACTACCGAGGATTGATGACTTATTCGACCAGTTATAGTGAGCGTAGTGTTTCTCAAAGATAGATCTTCATTCTGGTTATCATCAGTTACGGGTTTAGGAGATGAATATTTCGAAGATCGCCTTTCTGACTCGATATGGGTCTTTGAATTTATTGTTATGCTATTTGGGCTGACCAATGCACCCACAGTATTCATATATTTGATGAATCGGGTTTTTCGTCCATACTTGGACCAGTTCGTGATAGTTTTCATCGACAATATTCTTATTTATTTGAGGTTGAAGGTTGAGTATGAGTAGCATTTGCGGTTAGTATTGCAGACTTTACGGGAGAACCAGTTATATGCAAAATTTAGCAAGTATGAATTATGGTTATCGGAGGTTAGATTTTTGCACAGAAGGCTAAAGTAGAAGTCGTTCATGATTGGGAGGGCATTGTAATAGATCCGGCTGAAGTAGAAGTCGTTCATAATTGGGAGCCGCCGAAGACAGTTAACGAGATTCGTAGCTTCTTAGGTCTGACAGGTTATTACAAAAAATTTATTTAGGATTTCTCAAAGATTACGACGCCACTTACACGTCTTACTAAGCAGGGTGTATAGTTTATTTGGGGGTACAGAGTGCCAGGAGACCTTTGAGACATTGAAGGCTAAGTTGACTTTAGCGCCAGTGCTGATTATTCCCAGCAGTGATAAGGCTTTTGTTGTCTACACTGATGCATCATTATCGAGTCTTGGAGGAGATTTGATGTAGACCCAGAGAGTTGTGTCCTATATTTCAAGGCAGTTGATGACTCATGAGCAGAATTATCCCACGCATGATTTAAAACTGGCAGCAATAGTCTTTGCACAAAAGTCGTGGAGGCATTATTTGTACGGGGTACAGTTTAAGTTATTCACAGATCACCAGAGCTTAAAATATCTCTTTTTACATAAAGAACTCAACCAGAGATAGCTGTGATGGGTAGAGTTTATTAAGGATTATAAGTTCACTATATAGTACCATCCGAGAAAGACGAACGTGATAGCAGACGCGTTGGGCAGGAAGCGTCGTTGCGAGCTTGTAGCTTTGAGATGTTCATTACATCGAGATATTTATACCCTCAGCCACTATGATTTCAGGCGAGAGATTGGGGAATAGTGTTTTCTTAGGAGCTTTATCAGTGCAGCTGTTCGCGGGAAAAACTGATGCTTTCTTCATTGACGATTCCATTGCACTCTTAAAGAACAACTTTTTGCGTTACAGAAAGATCCGGTCTTTTTATAAGATCTGGTTACAATAAAAACCAAATAAAAAAGAAAAAATTACAACTTTTCTCTTGTTTACCGAACAAATCGCGAGCTCCTGTTATCCGGTCACTCGCTTGCGTGGGTTGTTTGCCTGCGCCGGGGTTATTTGCCGTGGACTACCGCGTGATCTTGATCCGAACCGATCTACGCAATATGACGGGTATTATTTCACCAAGGAAATAATAGCCGGAGGGATTATCTCACCAAGAAAACAATCGCTCAAATCTCGGGATCAAAGACCAAGCTTTGATCCGAAGTATAGCAACGTAGATCTGAAGATTTGATCCTCTCGAACTCCTGCCTTTTATGATGCGGGTGCTCGCCAAGAACCAGATCCAAACGTCCAAGTCTTCAAGCCTTCGAAAAACTCAAGCACAAGTTCTCAATCCGGCAGAGTTTCGGCTCTCCAAAAGTTCTTCCAAAAGTCCTCCAAAATGATGAATCACCTGGCCTATTTATAGGCAACCAGATCTGTGCATTTGGCACCGATCTGGTTGGCCACCTCAGGGTGGCTCGGCACTGGGCCGAGCCACCCCGAGGTGGTTCGGTTTTTGCCGAGCCCCCTTGGGGTGTTTTCCGTCATTTCGGTTCTATATTTGATTTGTCCGGACTTTGATTTGACAGTCTGGGTCTTCATTTGGCAGTAAATCCGCCTCGGTGTTTGAGTTCAAATCCATTTTTTTGTTGGATGACTCGTTGACTTTCCGAACCGTTGGATTGGTTCCATACGCGAACGCATTCCATTGTTTACGTGCAATTCGTTGACCTCATCGCCTCGTCACTCGATGTTCGTTGATTTGTCGAATTATCGTACCGAGCTGTGCTAAGGGACCTATAGGCAATTTTATACATCCACAGATACCCCCTCTAAAGTATTTCAGCCTCGTTCTTTTATAGAGGAGTCTGGAATACTTTGGATATGATTGCCCTCACCCTCAGTCGGTGTAATGGGACCTGGAAATGACCTTTGTTCTGTATTCCTTCAATCCTTCAGGCTATTCGGTGCTTTGTCGAATATCTGTAGGGGTTCCGGTACTGCATTTATTGTCTGACCGTTGTCGGAATTATGAACTTGAAGTCGATTTCTGATTTTCTAATCTTTAGCTCATGCTTGTTGGTTCAACATATAACTGACCCTTGATTGTTGGCGTTGAGTCTTTATTTGCGACGCGTTGTCCGGTGTAGTGTTATTGAGTTATCCTTAAGAATATTTTTAGAAGAATATTCTCCAGGAACTTCTCAACAAAAATAGGGAATAGTTTATATTCATATACCTTATTGGAGTATTTTTCGTGCCCGAATTAGTTGAATCGGTATGATAATTATCTGAACCGGTCCAAAAAGGCAACAATTTGGCTCAAAAATTCTTCCGCTCCTTCCGAATGCGCGGGAGATACCAAAATAAACAAGGGATTGAACCCTCGGTCAATTTGAAGTTGTTTCGACGCTCAATTCAGCTCCAAGTTGAATTCTGGTTCAATTCTGGTTCAAACTGGTTTAACCTGGTTCAAGACTGGTTCAACCTGGTTCAAGACTGGTTCAGAACTGGTTCAAGACTGGTTCAGACTGGTTCATCCTGGTCTGGTCTGGTTCAGTCTGGTTTGGTCTGGTTCAACCTGGTTCAGCCTCTTTTGAACTCATTTGGACTGGTCTGGTCTGGTTCACCTTGGTCCGGTCTGGTTCAGGGCTGGTTCACATTATAAAAGGGGGTCTTTTTCTTTCTTTCTTTTCTTTTCCTTCTCCTCTCTAGGGCCGCCCCCCCCCCCACTCCTTCTTTTTGGCTTTTCTCTTCCCTCGAGCGTCCGTTCTCCTTCAAACCTTCATAGTTGTCTTAGATCTAAGCTTCCTTTTGATCTTGGGCTGAAAAATCTCCCAAAAATCTTCATATAAAAATTTCTCTCAGGCCCCTCGAGCGCGTGGTCTGAGCCTCTTTTAAGATTTGATTTTTGTCGGATCTTCGAGCTTTCTTCAGGTAAATCCTCCACAACTTTGGCTTATTTTATGCTTAATTCAATTTATGGATTTGTGGGATCGCATGTGAGGGTTAGAATCATGATTTGGCGCCTCGATCTTCTCTTTCAGGGGGGTAGAATTCATAAAAAAGCCATCTTTTTTCTAGATCTGATCCGTCAATTTATTTTGCAGCTCATTATGTCGCGTGCCTCGAGAGGTCGTTCCCCTGCTACGTCGGCTGATGGCGCGCCTCCCTCTTACGCTGGTGAGCTATTTTTGGCAATATTTAGAAATTTACAAATTAGCCCCTTTTTCTTAGAAATTTGCAAATTAGTCCTTTTACCCCACGTTGTTCTCCTTGGTGAGGCAATCGGGAAGAGCCTTGATTCTCCTTGGTGAGGATCGACGCTTTAAAGATATATTTTGCTTGGTCAAAACCATATCTCAAAAATAAAGGGGGCGATTTGACGCTGCACTGTGCTTTATAAGGCAGGGATATATTGTCAATATACCCTATCTTGTGATTGCACAATGTGGCCGAATTGTCTCACCCTTTATAAGGCAATGACTCTATCTTACCCATTTGTAAGATGAGTTCAACTTCCTTTTATAATTGAGACTAACAAATGTTTAACTGTTTATTTCCAGTGGGATATCCTTCTGGAGCGTTCTCATCTCACGCAGTGTACGGGCGTCGTGGCGAGTACTATTCGACTTCCGACGACTTTTCCCCTATTCCAGTTACCCCTCAGTTCGTTTCGGGCATGTCGACTGAGGTTGCCCAGGTGGTGAAGGAAGGTGGGTACCGAGCTCTTCGACAGTTGATTACCGACGCACCTTTCATGAAGGACGCCAGTTCTATTCAGCCTCTTCGGAAGAGTGACTTCTTATTCGGCGACTCTGTCGAAGACCCGGATGCCGTGTTTATTGAGGCCGAGCAGTGGCTTCATAAAACTGGCAGTGGCTTCATATATTTACCGAAGATTCCTCGGCATCGTTCATTGACTGAGTTCAGGCGTCAGGCTGTGACACGGGAGATGTCGTGGCGCTTGACGGAGGAGCATGAGAGTGTTCACTGCGGCTACATCACTCATCAGGCATTTCCTGGCTCGAGTAGGAGTCATGTTACCGGATTACGTCCTGGGGTATTAGGGCTGGATGCACCACCACGTAACGAGTTCCTTGCCACCGCTTCTACCTTAAGGAATCGCCTCGCTGCTCTAGGACGAGAGATGCCTGCGACGCGTCACAGGATTTATGGTTGGGTCCATTCTTTGGACAAGCTTTGGTGGACTCGCATGACGACGTACGTCTTGAGCCGATGGGGTGAGGAGTTGCACGCCTGTGGTTTATATGCAGCCGTTCGTGCCACCATGTATGGTTTGCCTGTCAGCGCGAGGCATTTCTGTGCTTTGTTCGAGCTTTATAATCCAGATTCGAACACTTTTCTGACTCGGCAAGGGGAGTTGGGCTTGGCTCTTCACGAGATGCACAGGATTTCTGGCTTGCCCATGGGACAGATGCTATACCAGGAGTACTTTCCCTCTAATCATGAATTGAATCAATTGAAGGATCGCATGCCCGACCGTTATGAGACTCTATGGGACCTCACTTGTCACTATCATATTGCTTTGGCACAGTCTGAGCCTTTAGCAAAGAGGACTAAGGTGTTCGTGAGTTTGAAGCAATTTGCAAATTATTTGTTCAAGAATCTGGAGAATAATTCTGGCGAGGCTATTTGTGAGTTGGCCCCACTTACTCCCTCAGGGGTGAACAGTCTGCTGAAGAAGATTGACGCTCATTCTTATACCACTAGTAGTCCTGAGGGTGGCTTTCCTGCAGGGACCAAGTTCAAATCATTCTTATGGCATGCGACCGCACCGATTCGACCGATGACTCTTCTTGCCGGTTATCTCGCTATTTAGTTGAAGAAGTGTGTGGTTCCATATCAGTCTGGCGACGCCTTGCCCTTGGAAGTGCTCTATCCAGCAGTTCAGCTCGCTTATAAGAAAAAATTTTCACTTCTTCCGGTGATGGTGGCCAACATCCATCGAGGACTTCGACAGCTTTCTGGTGCCTTTACACGGAAGGAAAGTGATTTACCGGGTCAGATTCCTACCATTAAGACGGAGCTCCCGTATACTTATTTGATGGCCTGGTTCGTCCTTCACCGTTCGGATATGATGTCGGTACCGAACGCCACAGACCACTCCGTTCCCCTACTACAGTTGCTTGAGAATGGCAAGTGGGAGGGGCGCGGATTTTCTGACGTCAGACAGCAGCTGCAGGTCCACAAGTGCTGGACATTTTCCACTTGCTTTCCGCAGTTCTTCGGCCGATATGGCGATTGTTTGATAGATGAGGAGAGGCCGAGAGAGTATCGAACTCACTTGGACATCGGCTGCTTTAACTGGCTAGTGAACATTAGGCCAGGTTATCTGACTTTTCGGGTGAGGGATCAGTGTTTCATAGAGCCATATCTACCCTGCCGATTCGCTCGCCAGTTTGGCTATGATCAGCTTTACGTCGGGAATCCCCGTCTGCAGCTTCGGGCCCACGGCGGTTTGGTGGATGGTCTCCGTGCTTGGTTGTGGACCGTGACTGGCTGTACTGGTGCTAAGTTCAGTCTCCCGAGTGCTGATCGGCAGTTGAACCTCACTTTCTTGAGCTGTAAGTGGTTGTTAGCAGCCAATAAGACTATCCACGTGAAGCCGATTGCAGAGCTAGAGGCCGAGGAAGCTTCTCAGGTTGATTCCCGTAGGATTTGGGAAAACGCTCGGTCACAGAGGACACGGAACAAGACTCGTCGGATTGATGAAGAGGGAAAGAGGACTTTCCATTCTGCGGACGAGGCTTCAGGCGGAGATCCTGAAGATTACGAGGATTTTTTCAAACGAGGTTAACCATTCATCTTTTTCTTCTGCTTTCCAGAATTATTAAAGCTAACAATGGTTTGATGTTTCAGGGACCATTGGTGACCAGGAAGAAGAGTTTCATCCTCCTCCCCGAGCGAGACCTTCGATTATTGTCCCTGCTGCTAGGCGGAAGAGATTAGCCCGCAAGCCGCGTGCAGCTTCCCAAGCCTCTGATATGACTTGGCTGGTGATGATCCTGCTAGTGACGGAGGTAACATCTACCCTGTAAACCATCCTCTTGATTATTCTGAACATTGACTCATGCTTTTCCATCTCTATATAGGAGAGCGTGTAGAGAGCGAGGTGAGTCCCGATCCCGTTCCTGTATCTCCTAGTGAGCCTGACCCACTGCCCTATGTAGAGAGGCCTACAGGAGTTGCTGACATTAGGGAGGATATTAATGTAGGACCTGATCCCGTGGATCCAGGTACATCTACTATTGACAATGTATCTTTTAGATGGCACACAAAGGAATTTGTGCATCCTCTAATCGTCTCTGTACTTCCTGCTCCTTCAGATAACTTGCAGGAGGCGAACAAGGATTTTGAAAATAAAGAGGCTAATGCACCCGTGAAAGGTAACTCATTTCTATTGGTTGTAGTCTCTTCATTCTTCTTTGATACTTATATTCTCTTGTACCAGACTTCTCGATTGATGATTTTGATGAGGAAGGCCTGTTTGCGGACACTCCTATGCTGCACTTCATGTATAGCTCCCCTCAGATTGATGACCAGCTACCTGGAGATATGTTTCCTGAGTCCACATTCACTAAAGATCCCGAGAACGGTTCCTTTGAAGGTATGTGCTTCCTTCTAAGTTGATTATAGGACTAGCCAATTTTGACTAATGCAGCTATAATGTAATGCCTCTGCGAATTCTGTTTTGAATTTGACAGGAGCTTTTGTTGAGAATGACCCTGTTGAGCCGGCTGTGAGATCAACTACACCAGTTGATACATCTGCAGCCGTTACATCTCCACTACCCCCAGTGACTCAAGAGGGTATGAATTAAGCAACTGAGAATGTTGTTTATTCTTCCTCAAGGTCTTTTTCTGACGGATTTCCTCTTCTTTGTGTAGGGCCTTCTTCTCGGCTCCATGCTCTTGTGAAAGAGTTGCTATCAGACGACGATCCTGAGAAGATCGTTCTCTGCATAGAACTTCGCTCCTTCTTCTCCTTCATGAATGCTATGATTGGCAAGCTCTTCCATGGTGGACTCCTTCTTTGCCAATTCAAGCCTTTCCTTGATTCCAAAGTCAATTTGATAAGGGGAGCAGGATATCCAGATTTGGCACAGGCTATAGTTGACGACCTCGATTGCCTAGAGCATGAGCTTCAGATGTTTCGTGAGCTCCGAGATACAGGCGCTTCCTCATTTATTGCTGCTGAGCTGGATACTCGCTTACAGTCACTACGCGAGACTCAGATTCTTGCTGAGCTTGAGATTCAGATGCAGCGAGACCGAGTAGATCGAGTTGAGACCGGCCTTGCTACTAGATTATCTTCACTTGCCGAGCTCGACTTTTCCATTACCTCTTGCGAGACCAAGATAGACCGGCTCAGAAGAGAACTCCGCGAAGAAGAGGAGACTTTGGGTATTCTTCAGATGACGAAAGCACAGGATCAGCAAACCTGCACGGCTTTGTCTGATGAGTTGCAGTCCTTGAAGCAGAAGCTAGTCGAGACAGAGGAGACTGCTGCGAAGACTTCGACCGCCACCGAGGAGTCCATTAGAGCTGAACTTAGGCAAGCTTATGATGAGAAGCTGTCTAAGATCAGTCAGCAGATTTTTGGTCATAGTTTTGATGTATGATTTTGTTTGCTGAGTACTTTGACCTTTGATTCCTTTAGTGAAACTGGTTTTCATTTTTATCTTTATTATGATTCGTCATTCCGTTTGAAATGATTGACCATAATACTCATAGGATTTTTGGCAAACCCTCAGCCATCAACGGGTTTGATGAGCCTTTACCGACTACCGTTTGAGTCGGGCTAGCATGCAAATTGTTTAAATCCGTTCGCATGTAACGTTGCGCTCAGAGATTGAATTCTCTGAGACTTCGTGCTATGATGTCGAATACATAGACTTAGCCATTGTTACGGGAATAGGTTATCCGGCGACACGTGTTAGGTGTTGTCTTTAGGATTTTTGGCTAACCCCCAGCCTTCAACGGATTTGATTAGCCTTTACCGACTACCGTTTGAGTCGGGCTAGCATGCGGATTGTCTAAATCCGTTCCGCACATGACGTTAAGCTAAAAGAGTTAACTCTTTTAGTGCTACGACATTGAATACGTAGACTTCGTCTTTCTCCTGTGAAAAGACTAAACAGCAACGTGTATGAGACGTTGACTTAGGATTTTTAGCAAATCCTCAGCCTTTAATGGATTTGATGTGCTCTTACCGACTACCGTTTGAGTCGGGCTTACATACGGATTGTTTTAATCCGTTCCGCATGTGACGTTGCGCTAAAGGAATGAACTCCCTTAGACTTCGTGCTACAACTTTGAATATGTAGACTTTGCCATTGTTATGGGAATAGGCTACCCAGTAACGTGTATTAGACGTTGGCTTATCCCTACTTAGGCTTTGGGATAAAGGTCCCCAGAGTCAGGCTCTGGTATCCTTTTCTACGGATAAAGATCAAACCGGCGACGCGTGTTAGGCGTCGACATATCCTTTCTTAGGATTCAGGATAAAATTCCCCATGCGTGTGAGGCATGGATTTCGGTGTTATTAATAACAACCTGCCACAATGTTGAATATGCGGACGGGTGTTCTTTTTAACGGTTAAGAACTAACCGGCAGCGCGTGTTAGGCGCAGACTTATCCTTACTTAGGTTTCAAGATAAAATACCCCAGAATCGAACTCTGGTGTCTTCTTCTTCGGAGAAAGACTAAACCGGCAGCACGTATTAGGCGCAGACTTATCCCTGCTTAGGTTTCGGGATAAAATACCTAGGATGAATCCTAAATTGATAAATTTTGGAAAAAGGATCGATGTGGGAAGAAAGAATTTTATATTCTATTCCCCAAACAAGGAAGGAAGAATTTTATATTCTATTCCTTGATTCTGGAAAGGAAGAATTTTATATTCTATTTCCAGTGCAAGAAAGAAACTAGAAGTGGGATCTCCACTCCGAGAATCTGGAAGATCTAGATAAACTTACCTTTTATAGGATTGGTTATCTGATCGGAAGATGAGTTCTTCGTTTATCGAAGTGAAATTTTAACTTTAGTTATGACCATGAGAAGGTTTAACCAAAGAGAAAAGAAAGGGAGTTCTTTCGTTTATCGAAAGGGGACTCCGAACTGAAAGTGGACCTCTTGTTCATGGAAAGAGTCAAGAGGCCCAGAAGAACATTTTTTTGTGGACTCACTGTCAATAGGACTTGATCAGTGAGGGATTTTGGTGGTGAAAATTAATTTGGGTTATCCTCTAGAATATTAAGTGTAATATTCTTCAAGGAACTTCCCGATAAATGAGTTATTCTGAATGTACTAGGGATAGTACTTTTTCAGGAACTTCCCATTTATTGGCATTAATTGCCTGACGCCCTCTAAAGAAATTAGGCGGTAAGCGCCGTTTGAATAGACTGTGTCTATTACAAACGGTCCTTCCCACTTGGGTTCGAATTTACCTTTCTTCTTGGAGTTGAGGATTATTGGTCGGCGAGCAGCGAGGACCAGATCTCCTTCCTTAAAGCTTCTTTGGCGGACTCTTTTGTCAAAAGCCCTAGATATCCTGGCTTGGTAGAACTCGATGTGTTGTTGAGCTTCCAATCGCCTTTCATCCAACCTCTCGAGTTCTTCGAGACGTTTTTGATGCTGCTCTTCGGTCGTCATCTCCGTTGCGAGAGCGATTCGAAGGGAGGGAATTTGAATCTCCAACGGTAGCACTGCTTCACATCCGTACACCAATGAATACGGGGTGGCTCCCGTAGGTGTACGTATGGTGGTGCGATAAGCCCAAAGCGCTTCGCCGAGTTTATCGTCCCAATCTCGCTTATTGGTTTTCACGAGTTTTGACAGGATCTTGATGATCGTCTTGTTGAAAGCCTCAGCTAATCCATTAGCAGCGGGATAATAAGCCGTTGACGAAACATCTTGAATCTTGAATTTGTCACAGAATCTGACGAAAGCGTTGCTTATGAACTGCGGACCGTTGTCATGAATGATCCGTCTCGGCACGCCGTGTCGGTATATGACATGATGCTTGATGAAGTTGATGACGTTGTTCGTCTTCACTTCTTTAAGCGGAATTGCTTCAGCCCACTTTGAAAAGTAGTCGGTGATAGCGAGAATAAACCGATCGCCTTTGACTGAAGGGGGAAAAATAGGGCCGACAATGTCCATACCCCATGTCTCGAATGGCCAGGATGTGGTTGACGTGTGTAACCGCTCCGGTGGTTGGTGCATATAATTCGCATGCACTTGACAGGCGTGACATTCTCGGGCGTACTCGATCGCATCACGTACCATTGTTGGCCAGAAATATCCCATTCTTCTGATTCGATCATAAAGTTTGGGACCGGGTTGATGTGCGCCACATTCTCCTTCGTGTGCTTCCTTAAGAACTTCTTTTGCTTCTTTGTTCGAAAGGCATCGGAGAAGCAAATCGTCATACCCCCGGCGATATAACGTACGGGTCTCGGTATTGTAAAAGAACCGTGGTGCTCTTCGGCGAATAGATTCTCTTTCTTTTACATCCTCCGGTAAAATGGCATATTGGACGTAGTCAATGATGGGAAAGCGCCAATCTCGGGACTCAGACCCGATTTGGGTTGAGTTCACCTCTTTGGCATTTACGTTTCTATCATCCTCCTCTTCGATATCCATATCGTATATGGGTATACAGAGTTGGTGTGATCTTACTGTGACTAGCAGTTCAGCTTCGGGCGGTTGCGCGAGTGATACTGCTAGTGCTGCCAGTGCATCCGCATAAGCGTTCTGGAGACGAGGGATGTATTCAATATAAAATTCTTCAAAAGAATCCGCTATTCTGACGGCCTCCTGGTGGTATGGAATCAGATCTGGGTTCCTGACTTCATACTCTCCACGAACTTGGTTGACTATCAATTGAGAATCCCCAAAAGCTTCAAGATATTCGACCCCCAGCTCCTTTGCGAAACTGAGTCCAATGAGGAGCGCGTTGTACTCTGCTACGTTATTAGAACATGGATTTGTCAGTGAATAACCTCGAGGCATAACATGCTTCCCCGGGGAAACTAAGACGACTCCAACTCCGGAGGAGACCTTAGGACATCCAGGGGTTACTGCTTTATTAACTGCTCTCGAAGCACCATCAAAGTATAACTGCCATACTTGTTGATGTGATGTGGTATTAACCTCGTGGGTTTCATCCGGCAAATCATCATATACTTCAACCGTATCTGTTGTCGGGCTTGCCGCCAAAAGATCACAAATTGCTTGTCCTTTGACTGACTTCTGCTGTTTGAAGTGCAAATCATACTGGGACAAGAGAAGAGCCCACTTCGCTAATCGCCAATTCATCGAACCCGGTTGAGTCATGAATACCCGTACCGGATTAACATTAGCAATGACGTAAATCGTCTGTCCAACCAAGTAATGTCGCATCTTTTGCACTGCGAATACCAATGCGAGACATTCTTTCTCGATCATCGGATATCGAGACTCGGCGCCTATCAAGGTCCGACTTAGGTAATAAACTGCTTGTTCATGACCATTATCATCGTCTTGTGCTAATAAAGCACTTATCGAATGGTTCATCGCCTTGATGTAAATCAAGAACGGTTTACCTGATTTTGGTGCAACAAGAACAGGGGGATTCATCAGATATGTCTTGATATCTTCAAATGCTTTTTAACAGGCGTCGTCCCAAACAAACGACACACCTTTCTTGTTTAGTTTAGAGAACGGCTGGCACTTCCCGGAAAGATTTGAAATGAACCTCCGGATGTAAGCTAAACGCCCTTGCAATCCTTTGAGTTCTCTTAGATTTCTCGGGGGCTGCAATTCATTTATCGCCTTCACCTTATCAGGGTCGATGTGTATACCTTTAGTGGTGGCGACGAATCTAAGGAATTTTCCGCTGGACATTCCGAGGAAGGATTTTGTGGGATTCATTTTCAATTGATGACTCCGCATGAGATCAAACATCGTTTTCAAGTCTTTGATGTGATCTTCTTTGTTGCGGCTTTTTACCACCAAATCATCAATGTAGCATTCAACCGTTTTCCTGAGGTGCTTCTGGAAAATCTTAGTCATCGCTCGTTGGTATGTGGCGCCTGCGTTCTTCAGACCGAAAGGCATCACCGTGTAGCAGAAGACACCGAGGGGCGTTCTGAATGCTGTATGTTTCTCGTCATCCGGGTGCATCTTGATCTGATTATACCCCGAAAAGCCGTCCATGAAGGACATTCTCTCGAATCCGCACGTATTATCGATGATGACGTCCGTGATTGGGAGAGGAAAGTCGTCTTTCGGACATGCTGCATTTAGGTCCCTGAAGTCAATGCATATCCTGATCTTGCCATTCTTCTTCATGACTGGGACAATGTTGGCCAGCCAGTCTGGGTGCTGTTCCTCTCGGATAAACCCTGAGTCGATCAACTTCTTAACCTCTGCCTCGATGGCTTCCATAATTTACGGACGAAACCGTCTTTGCTGTTGTTTGACAGGTTTGGCATCCGGCTTGATGTCGAGGCGGTGCATCGCCACATTGGGGTCGAGCCCTAGCATGTCTTCGTAATTCCAGGCGAAGACGTCGATATATTCCCTGATAAGGGCAATTAATTCCTCCTTCTCATCTGGGGGAAGACTACCGCTGATGAATATGGGCTTTGGATTGGCCTCATCGCCCATATTAATTTGGACTACTTCGTCTTTGGTGGGTGGTTCCCTCTGTTCAAACCTATCTCCATACTACAGGTTTAGGTGATGAACCCATAGGTCCTCCCATGTTGGCATTTGATCATCATCCTCCAACATAGATGGATCAGCTGTAGTCATGTTCGATATTAAGGTCTTGAACACTTCTCCCAAACTTGTGTCGGAGTCCCATCCTGAGGAATCTGCCGAGTACCCATCCTTGGCTTTGTTAGCAAGTTGATCGATGATTTGCCAACCACATTCATCATCAGACAAGGAAACGTAGCCTAAGCCTCTCTTGTGATGGTAATAGTCATCTGGTTTCCCTTTTGGTACATATGCCGCTTTGACTGGGATACGAGAACCTCGATCGAAGTACAAACCTTCTCCGAGCGTGAAGTCGTACCCTTGTTTTTCCATGAGCGTGCGCGCTTCCGGACTATACTTAGATAAGTGTAGACCAGATTTGTCATCATCTTCATCTTCTCTTAGGAAATGATCTGGCAACGGAAAATTCTCTCCTTTACCATAAATCACTTCTTTTTGTCCCCCTCTTTTGGCAGGAACAATCTGGGTTGTTCCGAAAGAATGCTGGAGGCGTTTCTTCGTTACATAAGATGATCGGAGCGGCATACACAAATCAGGATTATCGTCTAATCCCTTTATCGCATCATCAAGAGACAAAGAGTACTCTAAATCATGATTTATTTTAATATCGGCAAGTTGCCAGTTACAACCGCCATCTGACGATTGTTCATCGTCAAGATTGATTACAAAGGGTATAATGTTATTTAAAACAAAACCGCCATTGTAATCAAATCCGGCCTCCGAATCAGCTTCTTCTCCGCTGTCCGTGCCTTGGATCGATGGTTCCGTATCGGATTCATTACCATAAAGGAGAGAATCTGTGAAGTAATTCTCATACCCTTTGAATGGTTGCTTATCCGCGACCACCGTCCTAACCCTTCCATCAGTGTCGACATATTTCAAACACCGATGTAGAGTGGAGGGAACTATAGCATTACTATGGATCCAAGGCCGACCCAGTAGTAAGTTATAGGATGTCTCAGCATCAATCACGTAGCACGTGACCTCCGTCTTCAAATCGCCCATTTGGCACTTTATTCGGATCTTCCCCAAAGGCCTTGACCCGCTGGTGTTGAATCCGTAAATGACCGTGCCTGTGGCTGCCAATTTGCTGACTGGAATGCCAAGGTTATGCATTAGGCGAAGTGGCATAATACTCACAGCGGAACCCGGATCCACTTGGATTCGGTTGACTTCGCTGGAGCCAATGTACCCGACAAAGTACAGGGGCCGATCATGGTTTGAATTTTTCGTCTGCATGTCCTCTTTGGTGAAGGTGATGCAGGGAATGTTCTTAGCTGCCACATTACACTGTTGAGCTAACAGTTCTAGTTCTTCAGGCTCTGGCTTAATCCGAGTGAGAAACACTTCTGAATCGGCTAAGGCTTCTTGCAAGGCCTCTCTAGTCTCCTTAGACAACCGCAGCAACTCATATAGCGTTATCCGCGCTGGGATATTGGCTAGCTGAGCCATGATGTCGAAGACGCGCGGAGTTTTTGAACTCTCCGGTTCATCCTTTCCAATCAGACGACTGAAACGAGACTGCTTCGGATTTTGAACCTCCTCGGGCCTCTTTTCTTTTTGTTTATCTACCGGCTGTCGTCGAGCCTCCTCAACCGGTTTAGGAACCGTAATCACCCCCAGCTCTGTGAGAGTTTTGGCTGGTCCCCGTTTTGTCACCCCCTGCTCAGCTAATTGATCACCAGGAGATGGATATTTGAAGTGATACTCATTTCCACTCCGGGTCGCGAAGACTTCCTGTTCTTTGTCGGAAAGCGGGAAAGTGGGGATTCTTTCGTCATCTTCTCCTGGGATAGCAGAGACTCCATAACAAGATTTCCCTTTCCCTTTGGACTTCTTCTAGGATGACGATCCGGCCCATTGTTCATCTCCAATCAGGTCGGGGTGCACCCAGAGAATTTCACCGTTTGGGGCTGTGTGTGGGACAAGTCCTTTTTGGCGTTGTCCCTACGGGTCGTCATTTACCGTCTTCATCCCGACTTTGGTGACGCGCTTTGGCTCGAACCAAGCTGTAGGCACAGATCCAAAACTGATTGACACCGCGTTTGCTCCCACATTCTTGGCTGGTTTTGGGGTTATGACCCCTACGTCGATCAACGCCTGGATCTTGTCCTTGGGGTGGTAGCAAGACTTTGTTGGGTGGTGGACCGCTCTATGGTACGCGCAGTACTTCGGGTCCGTCACTTTGCTGGCCCCTTCATGATCTACAATCGCCGGCAGCTGGATTTTTGTCACGCCCCGCTTCCCAAAATACCAGGGAATCGGGACGCGAGTGTAGGCGTATAAAATTGCCTATAGGTCCCACAATACAGCTCGACGACGCCAATTCGACAAACAGACCATCGAGTGACGTATCCAAGCATGACCGTTATCCCACCAACGCCGAAGCCAAGCCATACGCAACGGAGCAGGTTAACGAGGCGACGAAGCCAAGCATTAGAATGCATCCACTCGCACGCGGAATCAAACCAACGTTTCGGGGAATCACCGAGTCATCTAAACAAGAGCGAACTCGGAGGAATCGCGATCGAATCAAGATTGGTTTCGGACTCGAACTCAGAAGTGGGTTTACTGCCAAATCAGGAATCGGATCAAAACGAATCGAATCCGAACAAGTCAACCACACAACCGAATCAAAGTCCAAATCCGAACAACGGAGAACCGGAAACACCAGAAAACCCGAACGACTGACGAAACGACGGAACACCTAAGGGGGCTCGGCCAAAGCCGAGCCACCCACAGGTGGCTCGGCCAAGAGCCGAGCCACCCACAGGTGGCTAGGCACTGTTCTGTGCGCGGGGCACAATTTCGAGCGCCTATAAATAGGCCTTGTGCTCATTTGTTTCGAGGGTTGGAAATTTTGGAGAGAGGCGAAGCCCTGCTGGATTGAAGACTCAGATCTAAACAAGATTCAAACATCGAAGGCTTAGGAGACTTGGACTTCCAGATCCGGTGCTCAGCGATCGTCAACGCCAAATAAGGCAGGTGTTCGAGAGGATCGGATCTTCAGATCTACACGATCACACTCCGGATCTAAGCTTGGTTCTTAGATCCCGAGCATCGAGCGGTTGTTTCCTTGGTGAAACAATCCCTCCCGGCTATTATTCCCTTGGTGGAATAATACCCGTTATATCGTGTAGATCCGACCGGATCGAGATCACGCGGTGGTCCACGGCAAATAACCCCGGCGCAGGCAAAGAACCCACACAAAGCGAGTGACCACAAAACAGGAGCTCGCGATTCGTTCGACAAACAAGGATAAAAGTTGTAATCTTTCTTTTTCGTATTTTGATTTTCATTGTAACCGGCTCTTATAAAAAGACCAGATCTTTTGTAACCGATAAACTGTTATCAAGAGTACAATGGAATCAATGAAGAAAGACCCGATTTTTACCACGAACAGCGAGCAAGCCCGCGACGTATAAGACTGAGGAAAGATAAGTGCTAGACCCCGTCTTCTCAATCTAATACGCTAAGCGTCAAGAAATACAAACGAAGGCACAGGTCCCCGATCACAGTAATGAGAATATAATAAACAACTTAGAACCAAAAGGTACATATCACAACTGAAATGATCATCCAGACATAATATTCGGGCCAAACATGCCCTTATACAAACTATCTGAATGAAATACCGGAGAATATAAAATACAATGATCAGGCGGAAAAGGAAATGCTACAAAAATAAACTGAAAGGAATAACTGAGCTTCAACTCTTCTTCTGCTTCGTCTACAAGGCACTCCTGCTGAAAATCCTCTGGCTCCTGCTGAACCTGCTCTTCTCCTAAGTCTGACGTACACCAGAGAAAACAGGTGTACTTCAGGTGCATAACGCACGGCAAGACCCGACCCCACAAAGAAAATAGAAACGAACAGAAATACAATGCGAAAAACGATACGATAACAGAAACAACAAAACGTACAACTGAAATCCACAAATCAACATGAAACGTTACTAAATCATGATAACATAAAGCATCCAGAATCGATCAGGTAACGAGATCATGTAGCTAGCGATCAGTCTAATCATCCAAATAACAGGAGCATACAATAGATGGAATTAATACCTAAAAATCTACAACTCGAGACGTAGTACGTCGAGCGAAATAATCCAAACAAGGAAACCCTCATGTATATACCATATGTCTCAAATTGCAGATAATTAAATATTAATCCCGATCTATGTATGAAAAGAATAATACTGATCTACATCTCACAAGAATCCATAAATCCTAACCAAAGTGACGACACCGATTCACTTTGATCCAACAACCAACCCTAGTGGCGACACCGATCCACTGGTAACAAATCATGCAACTAGTCATTCTATATCAGGTCACTGGTTCACATCTCACACAGAGTCAACGTTCATATTATCGGATAACTGACTGTTCGCATATCCCCCACGTGCATCAAATACATTTAAGAACCAAAGTAGCGACACCGATCTACTTTGATCCAACCAATCAGCCCCCAGTGGCGACACCGATCCACTGTGACTCAACAAATCAATAAATCCCAGTGGCGACACCGATCCACTGTGACTTACCAAACCAACCAATCCCAGTGGCGACACCGATCCACTGGTAAGAACCTGGAAGATATATCAACAGTCTTATCCGATCACATGAACAAAGACTTTCCCACCCCAAGTCATCTTGCTTTTCTAAGTCAACAATACACAGGTATCTAGGTCTTGTACACGACACGCTAGGCAACTAAGGACATGAACTACTAACAATTCCCAAACACAACAACGATATAATAACAACATTAATCTCACGCAACCATATCATGACATGTCGAATACAGTAAAATATTCACAAAACATGAAATGTAATCATGAACAGCAACTACGTAATTCAGAAAAATGATTCCTTTCCCAAAATAATTTCTTTTAAAAATTATCTCTAATTATAATAATCCAAAAAAATTCTCTTTCCTAGAATAAATTCTTTAAAATTATTTCTCATCAATTATTATTCTAAAATGATTCTTTTTCTCAAATTAAATTCTTTTTAAATATTATAAATTCTCCAAAAATGATTCCGTTATCAAATAAATTCTTTCACTTCATTATCATTTTTCCGAAAATACTATTTATCACATAACTGTGATTTAAATCAATATTAATCATCAAACCCTCGTAGATAATAACAATTATAAATTAACATAACCAGATAATTTACCAATTCATCAATAAGCCCACGCAGATAATAACAATTCATAATCTAATCTATGTAACTAATTAACGACAGATATAAATTGGAAATGACGAGTCAAAAGGAGCGGGATCTTGCCTACGAGACCGTGGGGTCTGATGACGAGGCGACGACACAGATGCGGACGCGGTACGACGGATCTCAAGCGACGTATGTGGCGGGTCTGGACTGCGTCGGCATATCGTCGAACAGGTGGCGTGCGACGAAGGAGAGGAGGCCGACGGGGTTGTTGCTGGTCGGGGAGTTCGCCGGAGTCGAGGAGCAGCACGGCGAGTGGCTGGGCGTCGGGGTTGGGCAGCTGCAGGGGCAGAGGCGGCGGCTTGGAGGTCTGGCGGCGTTGTTCGACGGAGGGAGAGGCGAACCTTGGTGGCTGATGGTGGAGAACAGGGAGGAGGTGGAGCAGCAAGAGGGGCTGGGGGTTCGACTGGTGGCGGGACTCGAGCTGGGCGCTGCCGGAGGCGGCTCAGGCGAGGCGTGGGTGGTGGCCAAGGCGACGGCACAGGGGGCTGTTGGGGTTCTGAGGGAGGACGGCTGCTGAAGGGGAGAGCGGAGGTGGCTAGGCGGTGACGGCGGAAGTCGAAGGCCGGAGGAGGCGACGGTGGAGGGGTGTTTGCGGCGGTGAAAACTGGAGCTCGGGAGGAGGGGTGTGGATCTAGAGGCGGTGGAGGGTTGCGGTTGTGGGCGGCGAACGGCGGCTCAAGCGGTGGCGGGATGATGGCTGACGGCGGCGAGTGGGGAGAGAGATGAGAGAATCTGATGATGAGGAGTGGTTGGAAATAATAGAGGAGAGAGAACGAAATTGATTGGTGAGAGATAATATGAGCTGATTATGATGATTATGAGAGATTTAGGGGATTAGATTAGGAGAAAATTAAGGATAATTAGGGAAGAAAATAAGGATAAAATCAGGGAGAAAATCAGAGAGAAAATTAAGGAAAATCAAATTACAATAATGATTAACAATAATAATAATAATAATATCAATAATAAAAATCAAATATTAATTTAAAAAGTTTTTATCAAAAAAATTAAATTTATAATTAGCAAAATCATTAAAATAATTTAATACTGTATTTTTAAATCGCAGAAAATTCTAGAGAAATTGAGAAAATTACAAATACTCTTTTAAAAATAATAATTAAATATTTTAAAATACTAGAAAATTATTTTAACTAGTATCAAAATTCACGGTCATTATAATTTTGTTGTTCTCCAACAGGTACTTAAAGATGCCGGGAACTTCATCATCCTTGAAGGAGTAGACTTTAGGGAACTTCGGCTCCGAAGACTTTTGCTTCTGAGGCCGTTGCTGCCAATGTGGCTGCGATTGTTGTGGCGCTCGTTGCTGCTGCTGTTGCTGAGGTTGTAATTGAAAAGTTTGGTTAGCATCAACGGCATTAGCATGAGCTTTACCTTTCCCTTTTTGGTTGAAGTTCTGCTTCGGAGGATTTGTTGCCGGCTGGCCTCTCTCCGCCTTCTTTCACTACAACAAAACTGCTTTTTTATAGCGTTGAATGATAGCGTTTATGTTGTAAGTGCTATAGATTGTATGTGTCTTATTTTTTAATAGCGTTTGAAAAATTTTAAACGAGGCAATTTTTTTGTGTGCTGCGTTGAAAACTTAAGCCGGAGACTGAAAATCGCAACAGGCCGCCCTCAAAATTTCATTTTAGGGGCCCCCAATCGCACAAAATCCCCCCACCCCCCAACCAGCCGCCCCCTAAATCGCGCAGAACAGAGCGATAATTTAGGGTTTTTTCTTTTTCTTTTTTCTTCAATTTTCGCTCATAGATCTCTCCTTCTTCTTCTTTCTCTTCGAACTCTGTCTACGAACGGAGATCCGAGTTCAAAGCGGTAAAAAATACTGCTAATCTCAAATCTCTCTCTCGATAAAGAGATGGAGAACTCCGTGGTGACCTCAGCAGCGGTTCTCCTTCTCCTCTCGTGCCTTCTTCCATTGACCCTCGCTGATCCCGTGCGGTAACCTGATCCACTCTTCTCCTTCTCCTCCTCTCTTTCCCTCACTAAAAACCCTCGAATTTCCCTAATTTTGAAAGACTGATTCAACAAAAAAAAATTCAGGTCTGGCAATGGGAACACGATTACAGGTCGCGTG
>BQKN01064740.1:197611-217100 GCA_022839385.1 Asparagus kiusianus
TATATATATATATATATATATATATATATATATATGAGAAATATGGTTATGCTTGGTATAAATATATATATATTATGGTGTTCCCATTTCGTCAAAGTGTAATTTATTGCCAAGCAACGAACAAGTGTACTTTTGCATGCTATGCCCCGATTAACTTGGCGACCAAAGACCAATAGGGACGACAACTCAACCAACTTGTCGAGCTGACATCCTCCATGTCGATTCGAAAGTCGGTACTTGTAAAGAAAGTACCAACGTGGTCTCCAGCTCATACTTCGCCACCGCCTCTCTGTGCTTAGCCGAAGGAACCCATTTTCCCTTTCCACCTTAGTATAAATATAGATACTATTCTACCCTAAAGGGGGCTGGATTTTTGATTTTTAAATCTAATCCTTAAGCAATCACATGCAAAGGAACTCTTAGTTCTTATTTACCCCACTCAAGTTCATCATCTAACTTGATTGTCGGAGGTACAACGGGGGAGCCAAACGTCACCCTCTTCTTATGAATTTCTACTTGTGCATATTTTTCAGATACCCCAATTCAAGAACTAGACATTAACTCAGGGAAGAAAGTGACCCCTTTATCCATCATCAACAAATTCATCCAACCATGGACATAATTGACTGTGTGATCACTAGAACATCAACAGTTTAGCACCCACCGTGGGGCGTCTTTTCTTTTTTGAGAAAACATGTCAAATTCTGAATAAGGATTTGATCAACCTCACACTGTATAACGACATCAAAACTACGTTAATCAAGTTAAACTAGAGGAAACAACTCACAAGCTCTCTGAGTCTTTCAAAGAGCAATTTTTCATCCTTACAGACGAACTTCTCAGTCGGCTTCCACAGCCGTAGAGAGCTACCTCAGCTCTCCCTCCACCTTCTGGAGATTGGCGGTCAGAGATTCATTCTCCTGTTGGGGCCCAGCGAGTAGTCTAGCCTCGGACTCCTCATGCTGCTGTTAAGCATATGGGGGATCGTATTGAGCGCGTATCCTCACTGCCTCGTCGACCTGCTCGTGCTGACGAGTCTCGCCGATAGCATCACATCATCAGGAGACCTTTGACGAGAGTCCCGACCCAAGCCAGCATGAGGGGCACACTAAGGGAGTAGTCTCAAAGGCTCCCCATCGTCACACCTCTCCAGCTCCTTCAGCTACCTTAGGAGCTTTTGAATATGATCGAGTGTACAAACCGGTGCAAGTGCCATAATGGGGAATACCCCTCTCTCAGACGATATCATGCATGCTCTATATAAGAAGTTCAAGATGCCTAACGTAGAGAAGTACAAAGGCGAGGGTGACCCCTCTGAGCATGTTCAGAATTATTATGATATGATGAGCATGCTCCAAGCATCGAAAGCCGTCATTTTTCAATGCTTCCCTATCACTCTTTCAGGGAGTGCCGAGCTCTGGTGGAATGCCCTTGAGAAGAAGTCCATCAGCAGCTTCCAATAGCTCAGCCAGAAGTTTATCCATCACTTCCTGGCTGACACCAAGCAAAAGCCCCCCTGATCATGTGTTAATCCAGATGAGGTAGGAACCAGAAGAGAGCCTCCGAGCCTACTTCAAAAGATTTCAGGCAAAGAGATTAGAGATCAATGGCCCAGGGAGTAAAGTCACCATGCTCGCACTCGTTGCCAACCTACAGAGCAATGAGTTGGCTGACTTACTCGCCAAGAAGTCAATCACTAATTATGAGCAGTTGATAGCTAAGGCACACGGGTACATGGATATATAGGATGCCTGTGTCTATAAGGTGTCTGATAGGGCCACAGAGATCTCCACAACCATGGCTTTAGCAACTCTAGCAATCTCGTCTATCCCGCTAACTCTTACAATAGTACCAGTGACGACACCGATGCTTGAGCCAGCCAGAGCCCCCCTACAAAGCAGGAGTGGCTAAGAGATCCTCTGAGAGTTGACTCTCGCCCAAATCGGTCAAACGGGAGGGACCGATAGAAGGGACCGGAGCCAAAGTTAACTCTCACGATCTTGGACACCTCCCTCACTAATGCTCTCACCATGGTTCAAAACAAAGGATACCTCAAGGAGCCCGCTCCTGAGATGAGGTCAAATCCTAAGAACTGAGATACTAAGTAATTTTGACACTATCACCAGGACCATGGCCACCTCAGTAATGATTGTCGAATCCTGAAGAGGGATATTGAGGACTTGATTGAGAGAGGATATTTGAAGAATCTCATCTCTCGATGGGATCGTAGGGAAGCTATCCTAGCCAAGGATAATGGGAGATTCCGCTCACGGTCGCCCTATCCTTAGCCACGTTAAGATAACCGACTCCCGGAGCCTAGTCAAGGTGGTATCAACACAATCAGTGATGGTCCTACTATTGGAGGGTCATCCAATAATGCTTAGAAGAGATATTCCAAGAGAGCGTTATGGGTCAACCAAGGCGACAAGATGACAAAGGCGAATGAGACTATATCTTTTAGGAATGCTGACCAATGAGGCGTTGAGATGCCTCATGACGATCCTATTGTCATCACAGCCGGGATTGACGGCTATCAGGTGAAGCAGATCATGGTCGACACAAGGAGCTCAGTAGACATTCTGTACATCGACGCCTTCAACCGAATTAGCATTGACAAAACTCGTTTGCTCCCTAATAGAGGACCCTCATTAGATTCATTGACCACTCTCTGTTGCCATAAGGCATGATTACTCTCCCTCTAACAGTTGGGGAGTACTCTAGGCAAGCCATCATCCACGTCCAGTTCCTGGTGATGGATCTCAAGTCGGCCCATAATGTCATCATAAGCCGAATGCCCTCCATCTATTGCGAGTCATTCCTTCAATTTACCACCAGATGGTCAAGTTCCCAACTCCTAATGGAGTTGGAGTTGTCAAGAGCAATCAATGAGAGGCTAGGTCCGGTTACATGCTCTCTATCAAGGGTGAGGGCGCACAAGGTGCCGTGCCTATTAAGAAATCCTACCTCTAATTGGAGAAGACAATGGAGCAGTAGAGGACGACATCGGTGGAAGAACTCCAAGAAATACTCGTTGGTCAAACAGGACTGAAAACAATTAGAATTAGGTCTAGTCTAGTCAAGCTCTTGAGAGGGGCCTTGACCGAGTTCCTTCAGGCAAACACTAATGTATTTGCCTGGGGACCCAAAGACATGTTGGGGGTTCCCCCCCGAAGTGCTAAGCCATGAGCTAGCCATCGATAGGCATACCAAGCCCATCCGACAAAAGAAGAGACATCTCGGCTCAGTGCGCCAGAAGGCAATAGCCGACGATGTTGAGGGTGATGAGCGGAGATGTAGGTCAAGGGTGACCGAACTCCGTGAACAAATTCTTGTGTTTGTGTTTGACATTGGTGGACTCTTATTGTCTCATTATCTATATCGCCTATTATCTATTGTTTATCCTTGCACACAATTTCATTGTATATCACTTTGTTAGGATATATTAGTTAATAAGTTTTAATTTGGCATCTAAATCGAATTAGATTAGCAATTATCCTATTCACCCCCTCCCCCTGTAGTGTACTTTCATAGGTCTAGAGCTGTGGGGGGAGCAATGAGACGAGATAGTCAAAGCCGGCTTTGCAAACTAAAGCCACTTCGACCTTGCCAAGGGAACTGTGGTGTAATTCCTCCATGACCTCAGCCTTGCACTCCTTTGAGTTTAGATACACAAGGCGAGCCTCCAAGGCCTCAATGGTTCCCTTTGATGCCTCATTTGCTGACCACTCTTACTTGAGGTCCAGCTCCAAATTTTTGGTCAATGACGTCATAGCATCTTTTTAGTAACGTCCTTTCGCCTACCTAATAAAATTTCCCTGGGACTCACTAATGATGGCGACTATTCAAAATCATAGTCGAAACAACTCATCTCTATTATAAGTCAGCAACTTGCAGGACCCGTCCAAAGCACAATATCAGTCTGTGTCATATGAAGTTGATTCATAACAACAAGAGGCGACCACACTTAGTGAAACTAAGTGCTATCGCTAAGCATGGTCTACTTAGGAGTTCTTATGATTAGTTAGGGGACGTTTACAAGTCGACTCGGTCGACTCTAATTAAAGCACTTGTCCTCACTTGCATAAATCTAAGATTTGGAAACCACCTAGTCACTATGAAGGCAGCATAGATGACGGAGCAATCAATAGACAATTCGCAACTCAAGTTTTGGTCGACTCACATTAACAATTTGAAGAATGATTCAAGATAAACGATAATGGGCAAATCACAATTCAAGGCAAATCTCAAAGTTATCAAAAAAGTCCTTTTAATTATCTTTCAAAAATATTTATGAGTGTTGGTATTTACAAGACAGTCTAAAACAATACAAAATCCTAAGCTAAAAGACGAAACCTAGGAGAGATCCATGCTAACTCTCAGAGTCAAAGGCAGGGAAGTTATGTCGGCAGGTGGTGAAGGAGTCCAGCACATTTCGCACTCGACCCATCACTCTTCTTTTGACCAGAGCCCTCACCAACCTCCTTGGTTAAGCCCTCGCCACCCTTATTGGCCCTCTCATCAGAGCCCTCGTCGCCCCTTTTGTCCTCACCATCCTCTCCTAGGTCGAGCCCCACCCCCCCAACCTTGATTCTTGATCTCCTAAAGCTAGTCCAAGAAACTAGTGACTCGAGGAGAAAAGTGGAAGCGATCAGGCACACTCGTCATCTCAGTCGGGAGTTGAGCCTTGCGGTAGTCGAACCCTGCTTTGTAAGCGATCGACACCTCTACTTTGCCAAAAATGCTTTGCCAACCCTCCTCCATGACCTTAGACCAATAGGCCTCTGACTCCAGATAGGTGATCCGAATCCAGGCTTCGACCAAGGACGCATCACCCTGAGAATTCTCCTCCCGGAGCCTTGTCTGGGCCAGTTTTGCCTCCTCAAGTCTACCCCTAGCATATTAGGCAGATTGGCACTCAACCTCAAACTGAGCTAAGGCATAGCCCTTATCCTGTAGTGCCTTCCTGACCTGCTCGGATAAATGTCACGCCTTACTGACATTCTCTTAAAGTTTGTGCTTAAGCCCATCGATCATCTCCTCACACACCTCCATCTCTCACTACCAAATGATCAATTCTTGCTCCTTAGTTGATAGCTCCATGAGGGCTCCCTCAAGGTCACCCCCCCCCCACGTTGGCTTGATGAGCCTCCACCTCTCCTTGGAGTTTGACAAAGAAAGTTTGGATATTCTCCATTCGGCCAAAGGGCTCTTGCTCCATAAGAGCCTCGTGAATCAAGTAACTCTGGAGGGCTTGATGGAGGCTAACATCGGGAACTTCCCCTAGGATCTCCATGTCACAGGGCAACCAAAACTACTACACCGCCCTAGATTAGGTGACTCAAGAACCAAGAACCGACCCCCTCATATCAAGATGATGAGTAGGCTGGTGATAAAACTTCAGAGGGGGCTCACTAGTATGTTGGGGTCTGATGCCTAAGGGCCCAATCAATAGCATCCTCATCATTTCCTAAGCCTCCGTATTGGTCTCGCTAACCTGATGAAGATAAGGATACGTTACACTTGAAGGAACCACCACCTCTATGACCAGCTCCTTTCCCTGGTGGCGAGTCTACTCGGCTGGGTCGGTAGGGGCCTTCTCTTCCTCTGCATGGGCTTCTGTCTCAACTCTAGTCTCAATGTGCACTTCTTCCCCCTCTTCTCGAGCCGAAGAACCCTCATCCAGGTGGGTAACTTCGATCTCGACCACCTCAGCCACCCGTCCAGGCCCTCGACCACTAACCTTCTGGGGCATCCTCCTTTCTGGGGCATCCTCCTCACTCTTTTTCTTGAGCGCGGGACCCCAAAGTCCCTCCAGGGGCCAAGTCCTAGCGAAGGCGCTTTGCTAGACTTGAGGTGGTTCTTCTTGAATCTCAACAGGCAGAGCTGATGGTGCCCTATCAATTTCCTCGATAGGGACAATCATCTTGACCGTCCTCTCTTAGTCCTTAGCTAAAGGTAGCTCGGCCGATATGCCGACATCTCTCAAAACAAAGTTTTCGAGCAGGTGCTCCATCTTGCAAGAGCCAGCATATGCCCTAATTATATCTAGAGCCTACTTCTCTGCATCTGAGAGTGTCCCTACCGTCATGGCAATCCTTATTGTCTCGGGCTAATTCGAGCAGCCCAACTCCAAGTCGCCTCTCGAGACCCAGACGAATCTCTCCTTCCAATCTTGTTCGAGTCCGGAAGATCAAGAATGATCCAGAACTTGCCCACCACTTGAAAGTAGTAGTGGGCTTATTTTTGGTGCACTTTGACACCAAGAAGATGACCCAACATATTCAAAGCTGGCTCGACCTCCAACCACCTACAGATGACCACATACCCCACCAACATAGCGATGGCATTTTGCTTCATCTGCATCGGCGACACCCTCAGAGATCTGAACACGCAGCGGAGGAAGGGATGCAGAGGCAAGCGTAGGCCAAACTCGAAGTGCTTCAAATAGAGAGGAGCTCGACTCTCATCATGGTCGTAAACTGCCTGCGACCGCATTGGTGTCGTCAGCTCGTAACTACAGGGGATATTGTATTTCCCGTGAAGAGTTCTGAGTTGAGGTAGCATCACCTTAGAATGGATATCTACCAACATCTCTTGCCTAATGTTGAGACCAGAGATCACCATTAGTACTATGAATCGTTTCCGGAAAATATGATCAGAGCACTTAGCAATAGTTAATGTAGAATTTCAAAAAGCAGTAATTACTCCCTCGCCACGACAACCCTATTTATAGTGCAACGAGACCTCTAACTATTAGAATTTTAACGAATGGGCTGAATCCCAACCGACAGCTCAGAGTAATTCTAAAGTTCGAAGCATCTTTTCTCGAATTAAGACAAAGTGTGCTCACCTTGAATAGCCCGTAATCTTACACGAAATACGAAGTCGCAATAGCTAAAAAGAATTCACTAACGTCAGCCACATCACATCCAGAAGAACTTTTCAGATCCCTCATTAATACCTCTCATGACTCAGCAAGAACTGCTATGTTTCACTATGACCCAAACTAAGGTCGACTATAAGTGAAGCGGGCCCACTGTTATAGCCATTTTAGTGATGAAAAGTAATCCTCAATCAATAGCAAATAAGTATCCCACATTATGCATAATCAGATCAGCATCTCAAGATAATCAAAAGCTCAGCTCGGTTGACTCGACACACCGACATCCTGTAAGGACAACTAAAAAGGCATCACATGTCAACGACTCAAAAGGCATTATGTGTCATGTCCCGGTTGAGTCGACTACTTAAACACTCCACTCGGCAACTCATTGGCTGACACCTTGCGAGTACAACTCAAAAGGTGGTACTTCTCGACCACCAAAAGAGTAGAAAAGTGACGAAACACCTCGAGCCTCAAGCCCCTCCTGTACACTGATGATCAATAACCTCACCATTAATACCATTAAATGCATTATGGGCGCCATCATACCTCTGCTTACAATAGTATTTTTGACATGTCAGACCACTGTCAGCACCGTACACCCCACATCACTTCGCATTAAATCAAAGTGACATCTTCTCCACTCCTCCGCAGACATCTGTAAGGCCGAAGCTAACTTGGTCGCCAACCCATGCTCGACCAAAGTTACCATGCTATCCTCCTTCCACTACTATAAAAGGAGATATTATTTTCCATTACAGGATAAGCTTTTTCCACCATTCTCTGAATTTAAGAACTACTGCAGTTTCTTTTACTTCTCTACACATGTCACCCACTGACTTGATCGTTGGAGGAACAACCATGCAATCACAGCCCCGCCCTCTTACGATTTGTTACTTGTGTAGGAAGTATAGCTTAACCAAAGACTAGACGTTTAGAAAGTTAGAGGACCTCCATCAACTTAATCTACTTTCATTCGACCATGTGATTCCATACATCAACAACAGCCCATTTTGTAAAGTAGGATGCCAGATCAATGTCATGTGAGCCTTCATGCTAGTCACATCGGGGTGGGGCTTACATCGCAATGAGTTGCAGTTCATACCCAGTAACCTCATACACGCACACAATAGTCCCTCATAATATAAATATTGCTGATTGACCCCTTATATGCTCTATCACCCCCCTCCTCTCCTTTTCAATCTAAAGGGGAGGTTTAACAAAGATATTGGAAATCAATGCTAGAAAACACTGATAAACCTTTGGTAAAAATATCTACAAGTTGCTGCTAATGAACAACCAAATCACCATATGTATCATCTTCATACCTGAAAACATATTTCTTGTCTCAACGTAGATCTTTCTTGAAAACATACTTCAATCTAAAGGGGAGGTTTAACATATATCTTTCTTCCCTAGATCTTCCTTTTTCCCAAGATGATATCTCTACAGCAGTGTTTGAACTTCACCCAGACAAGGCTCCTGGCCCCGATGGGCTTCCCATTCTCTTCTTTCAGAGATTCTGGAATACTTTCCAATCAGATGTCATCTCTTTTTTTTCAAGCTCTCCACTTCGACCCTCAATCCCTTCACAATATCAACTATTCCTTCATTTGCCACATCCTTAAGAAGGATGGTGCTAACAGCCCCAATGACTTTCGGCCCATTAGCCTCATCAACAGCTTATGTAAAATATTCTCCAAAATTCTGGCTAATAGTCTGAAATATTTCTTGCATCTGCTGGTAGATAACTCTCAATCAGCTTTTTAGGCAGGAAAATCCTCGTTGGACTCTGTTCTCCTCGCTCATGAGATGATAAACTTCTGTTCCTCCGGTAAGAAAGAGATTTGTGCAATTAAAGTAGATTTTTTAAGGCTTTTGACTATGTCAATTGGAATTTTCTCATCTCTCTTCTTCATGCCAGAGGCTTTGGCCCTAAATAGTGCCTTTGGATCCATCATATTCTTCATTCATCTAAATTTGATGTTTTAGTTAATGGAACTTATTTCAACTTCTTCAGATGTTTAGGGGCCTCAAACAAGGGGATCCCCTATCCTCCATGTTATTTCTATTAGTTGTGGACGTTTTAAACAAGATGTTGACTACTAGTGCAGCTTCGGGGGACTTATCTGATCTTCAGCTGAAGGGTGAGCTCAATTACATTGGAGCCCTCTAGTTTGCTGATGTCACCATCATTTTCAACAGGGCTTCTTCCTCTGATATGATCATTCTCAAAATTATTCTGCTTCTCTTCGCCAATATTTCTGGTCTGCACATTAACCCTCAAAAAACTAATCTATTTTACCTTGGTAAAATTCCTTACAAAAGCTCTCATCTAGCTTCCATCCTTAACTATTCTGTTGGTTCACTACCTTTTAATTACCTTGGTCTACCTCTCAAAAGAGGTTCTTTGACCAGAAGGGAGTGGCAGCCCCTCTTGGATTATTTCATGAAAAAACTGACTCTCTGGAAGAATAAGTCCCTCTCTATTGGTGGAAGACTCACTCTTTTAAATTCAGTTCTCTCTTCTATCCCTCTCTACTATATGTCTTTCTTCAAGCTGCCTACATGGGTCATCAAGGCTATTGATAAAATCAGGAGAAACTTTCTATTGAATGGCAGCCACATCCAGTCTATATCCAAATGACTGGTCAATTGGGCAACTGTTTGTAGGTCTAAGCAAGAGGGAGGGCTAGGGGTAATTGATATTTCCTCTTTCAATCTTGCCCTTCTCTCCAAGTGGTTTTGGAAAGTTTTTGACAGAAACTCTCTCATAAGTAAAGTACTTTTCTCTCTTTACTCCAAAGATAACTCCAATCCTTTCGTGCATCCTCCATAAACCACAGCATCCAGATTCATCCTTGACCTGCATTCTATTCATTACTCTTTTTTCAGCTTGGTTAAATGGCAGGTCGGTGACGGTAAATCTTGCAATTTCTGGTTTGATAAATGGACTAATGACAACTCTCTTAGTAGTCTTTTTCCAAAAGCATGCCATCTTTCATTTTCCTCTTGCAGCTCTGTTCAGTCTTAAGGATATATGCACCATTCTACTTGGCATTGGCACCCAATTCTTAGGAGGGGTATTACCTATGAAGATAAAAGGGACATCGAAAAGCTCTTTACCCATCTGGATGGGTTCTTAGTCGATACTAATGCTATTTCAAACAGTTTGTGGTGGCCTCATCATCCTTCAGGATCATTTACTATCAAATCTCTATACACCATCATCACCTCTGGTGGGGTTAAGTCAAATATTTACAACTTCATTTGGAAATCCCACATCCCTCTAAAAGTCAAGGTCCTGTTCTAGATCATCTCTAAACAAAAAACTTAACACCAGAGAAAATTTGATCTCTAAAGGTTGGTCAGGAGATCCTTGTTGCCCTCACAGCATCCAGGAGGTTGAGATACAAGATCACCTATTTATCCTTTGCCCTTTTGCTAAAGCAATCTGGTCTTCCCTCCTTCCTCTAGCCCCTTTTGCTAGTTGGCCCTAATCTATGGAGGAGCTGACTCTCTTATACAGGGATCCAAATACTTGTGCTAACATTAAAGTTATATGGACACTTTTGTTACTGTGCTTCTGCTGGTGGATGTGAAACTGTAGAAATTATCTCATTTATAGAGATATCTCTGCAAATTCTATTCATATCGCTACTAACATTGCTAGGTATGTCATGTTTTGGACAGAGGCCAAAGAAGATAGATTGGTGAGGCGTATTCGTAGGGCTTCTCATAACCTGCAAATGCAAGAGATCGCTAAAAAGAACACTGCTAGTGCATATGGGGATAATCTCTCTGATGCCAGTTAATGAGGCCAGTTTTTCTCATTACCAAGTTTTTTCCTGAAGTCCTGCAGTAGGCTATGAGTTGCTGATGTTCAGTGTTGGTGTTTTGATGTTTCAGTCAATATACTATTTCGTGTTGTTTTTTTATTTTGTGTTGTTTTCCTTTCAACCTTGAATAAGAACATTGTTAGAGTTAGCTTGGTAGGTGACGACTAGGTCCGCTCCTTATCAGCTTTCTTCTCTTCTGTGTTCTTACTTCTTGGCTTTTTTTCTTTGTTTTTGTTTTTGTATCAAACTTCCTGTTATTACCAGTATATAATATCTTTAATGAACATGGTATCTCACCTTGTTTTTCAGTTAAAAAAAAGAAAATATTCTTAGATGTCCTTTTAACCTGAATGTTGAAGAAATAACGCATGTTTCCAAGGTCTTTCATAGAAAATTATGAAAAAAATACATAGATAAAGCTATATAATAAGGATGTATCAGTAAGGATAATGTCGTCGACATATAAGAGGAGTATGAGAATTTTAAGAACCCGACTGATGTATAAACATAGAACTACCAGTTTCGCTGCAACCAAAGCTGAGAGAAAAGAAAGCTGCTAAAGCGATAAAACCATGCTACAGAAGCTTGTTTTACACCATCAATAGATTTATTAAGTTGCAAACATGGTCAGTAAACTGAGGATGAACAAAACTAAGGGGTTGTTTCATGTATACCTCCTTAGTAAGAACATCACGAAGAAAAGTATTTTTAACATCAAGCTATCGTGCAACCCAACCATACGAAATGGCTACGGACATAACAATGCGAATAGTGATTATTTTGAGAATGGACTGAGAGTGTCATGAAAATCAATATCAGCCTGCTGATGAAAATCTTGGGTAACTAATTAACTTTATCAAAATCTCATGTTAGATCTGTATAAAATCTTAAACCCAAATCAAAGAATCAGTTTTCACAACTTTTAAAATAAAAGAAGATCAAATCTTGATAGCTTGTAGTTTAAAAGAGTAATCTTTGTACTTAAACTAGGTTTTAAGACATAATGAAATCAAATAAAACTCAATAAAAATAATTAAAAATGGGGATGGGATTGGAGGAGATGAAATCCACCTCAAAACGAGCTGGAAATCCTAAACGTGCAAAGAAAACTGATCCTCCTTCGCCAAACGCCAACAATCTCACCCTCTTCTCGAAATTTGCTTTACAAATCTCTCCAAAATCACCAAAATATGATCTAGGGTTTTGAGGGGAGATGGTGGCCACTAGGGATCAGAAAATATGATGAAAAAGAGAATTTTTTGTGAAATATATCCATATATATATAGGCAATCCGGAATTAAACCAATCTGACCTAAAACCCAGTCAAACTGGGAAACTACCCATCGATCAACTGATCACCATGTGTCGGTCGACCAATTAGGTATCATCAATTGATTGAGCTGCCTAGGTCAATCGACCGACCAGAACAAAGTCTGATTTATAGGTTTGTGCATGTTTTCACTCGTTTGCTTTTGTCTTTACACTTAATCGGTCTCAAATCGATTACTACCGTGCTCATTCATCATTAAATGATATTTATCATAATAAAAACTTATTTAATATTATTTTTCATAATATTTTCAAAATTTATGGGGTTTTACAGTAGTGTAGGTGCAAGTGAAGAACTTGAGGACGGGAACAATATGATGGGTTTAGTTATGGGGAATTACCATGCGACGAAGTGGTTGGTGTGGGACATAAAGAATTCAGCAGGCAACACACGTGAAGAGAAAGAAGGCTGTGAAAATTGTGTGGGGACCACACCACGTGAATGAAGCAAAGGATCACGCGTTTTGTTTTTTTTTTTCTTTTCTCGTTGCGGACATCAAGACAAAGGCCCACCCGAAAGGTACAGAGCATTATAAATACCAGCTAGGGTTTATTTCAGAATTTGTGCAAAGGAGGGTGAGCAGTTCTTTTTTTTCTTCTTTGGCGGCTGCGCAGGTGCTTAGGCAGAGGGGAAAGAAATTGTGGCAGCTATAGTGCAGAGAGAGGGAGGAAAGTCGGAGAGAGAGAGAGGTGGCTGTCTCGGGTTTTGTGAAGAGAGAAAAAGGCTTTTGGAGGCTGACCTTTTCTTGTGAAGAAAAGCAAGGAGCCTATTTGAGGGTTTAGATTGTGAGAGTTGTAAACCCATTATATTCTTTTTCTCTTTAATAGTAGATCCCCCCTCCTTGCCCCGTGGACGTAGGAAGTTTGCCGAACCACGTAAAATTGGTTTGTTTGAGTTTGTGGCCATTGTAATAGTTTTTAGGATCACTCGACGCGTAGTCCTAGAGCTGACGAGAGGAAGAGCTAATATCTCACTTTGATGAGATATTAGGCTTCAGATTCTTGTTCCCTCTGAGAAACAAGAATTCCTATCGATCTTTCTCTGTTATTGTGCACAAGAAACTCTGCCGAAATTTCCGCTGCGCACAACAAGTGGTATCAGAGCTCGGGCTACGCTTGGGCTATTTGGAGGAGTAGATCAATTTGGAGGCTCGTCTAGGGCTTCGTTTGGTGATAAAGGTGGGATCTTTTGGTAAAGACTCTATCTTTTCAGTTTTGGATCTATTCTTTGTTCGTTGGTGCGAAAGATGTCGGGGAAAGAAGGTGCTTCGGGTGTCGAGGGTGGTTCTTCTGGCGCGAAGACCATTCAGAGTTTGAATATCCACTCTATGAAGATAGATGTGGAAAAGTTTAATGGCACAAACAACTTTGGATTATGGAGATGCGATATTTTGGATGCGCTGAACGCGTAGAATTTAGAGGATACATTGGAGTTAGATGGCAAGCCAAATGAGATTGAAGAGAAGGTTTGGAAGAAGATGAATCGAACGGCGTGTGGTGTGATTAGGTCTTGTTTGACTCAAGATCTAAAATATGATGTGATGAATGAGACTTCTGCGAAGAAGATTTGGGAGATTCTCGAAAGCAAGTATCTGACAAAGAGTGTTGAGAACCGCTTGCATTTGAAGAGGAGACTTTATCGTTTCCAGTTGAAGAAGGGAACCTCCATTAGAGATCACATGAACCACTACACGAAGCTTCTTGCGGATTTGGCGAATGTGGATGTCATAATTGAAGATGAGGACAAGGCGTTGCTGTTGTTGAGTTTCTTGCCCGACGAGGAATATGAGACATTCATCCTTACTCTTATTAATGGGAAGGCATCCTTTTCGTATAGTGAGGTCACTGCTGCATTGGTGAATTATCAGCTTCGAAAGAAGGATAAGGAGGCTTCAGTTGAGCCGGTAGCAGAGGCGTTGGTCGCTAGAGGGAAGAATCCGAACCGAAAGAATTGGAAGTCACGGTCTAGAGTAGGAAAAGATCAGTGTGCTTGGTGCAAGGAGACTGGTCATTGGAAGAAAGACTGCCCAAAGCTCGACGAATGGATGAAGAATAAGCAGAAGGAAAAAGGGAAGCAATCATCATCAGAAGCAAACATCGTATCGGATGGTAATAATTCTGACTCTTCTATTTATTCGCTTTCTATCAGTTCGAAAGATAGCTATTCGGAGGAATCCGAGTGGATGTTGGATAGTGGTGCGACCTATCATGTGTGTCCTAGAAGGGAATGGTTCTCTAGTTTTGAGAAGCTGGTGGATAGTGGTGTGGTATACATGGCTGATAACCGTGCATGCCAGATCCTTGGGATAAGAAGAATTCACATAAAAATGTTTTACGGGACTGTTAGGGAGCTAAATGATGTGAGATATGCTCCTTCTTTGAGGAAGAACTTGATCTCGATTGGAGCTTTGGTTGGAGAGGGTCTGAAGGTTCGTATTGAGGACATGGTTCTCAAGATTGTAGAAGACTCTCGGATTGTGATGATGGGCGTCAGGAGAAATAACCTGTATTACTTGACTGGAGGTATAGTGGCAGGTGGAGAGCTGACGACTTCTGTTGATTCGACTAGACTGTGGCATTTGGGGCTTGGCCATTCTAGTATTGATTCCTCGCATAGATTGAAAGAGGGTGCAAAGACCTGCAGTTTGAAGTCCAGTGAACATGTTGATGTGAGCAAGAAGACCGAGGTGAAGTGTGGCACCTCTATTCACCGTGCTAAGGGTCGTTCTAAAGGAGTTCACGTGGACGTTTGGGGGCCTTCCAAGGGGGCATCATTGGGAGGTAATAGGCGTTTGGTTTCCTTTGTTGGTGACTGTTCTAGGCGTGTTTGGGTTGCAACCAAATCCCCTTTGGAGAAAGTCCTAGTAGTATCCAACAGATTGAAGAAATGTGTAATAGACAGAAAGGTGAAGGTACTCCATTCTGGTGGGAGGTACAAGATGGACCTATTTCTGTATTGGAGCCGAGCTCACGGCATTTTGAGATACTTTGTTAGAAAGGAAATCTTGGGGCAACTAGACATGGTGGTAAATTTGGAAGACCGTGCCTTGCTGGAGGAGGATCGGTGTTGGTGGTCGAGCAATGGTTTGCAGAAGAGTTTCTGGACAGAGGCTTCGACATATTTGGGTCATCCTATTAAAGAGTTGTCAACTGCTGTGATTGGAGGTAAAAATCTATTAGAAGATAGGTCTGATTGTGTCACTTTGGATGAAGCTTTGATGAGGAAGCCGATTGACTCTCAGCAGGTGGAGAGTTTTGAACAGACCTTAGAGGTATTGCAGCGGGTGGAGATTGATGCTACTCCACATTGGGTGGGGATTTTCCCACATACTCCAGGTCAATCTGCATTGGTTGGGATTCCAGCTGAGGTGACACAGCGTGGGAGTCATTTGGATTCGGATGCGGATGATGAGTTGGGTTTTGAACCGAGTGCAGCTGGCAGACATAGTTTGTATATGGCTATTGGTTCACCTCAGGTGGAGGTGTTTGAGGCCATTGGAGGTGCTATCAGCCGCAGAGTTGATGATATTGAAGAATGGTTGCGAACTCTTCTAGTTGATTGAGGTCGTTCGCGACCATTTGGGTGAACTACGTTCGGCTTGATTCCTTGGGCAAGAGGATACGTAGGCAGTCTTTATGATGCAGCCGGTGTTTGGATTTTGATGGGGGTGAGATCGATTTGGTGAGTTGATACTGACATTTGGAGAGTGTTTGCACTCTCATTTTGGTTCTCGACTTGTTATGGATTGAGTCTGTTGTCGTGAATTGTTTCACGGTGTACTGGACACAACAAGTGAGACATTTGGTTTGGTCAGTGTCGGTTCAGTTTTGGGAAAACTTCACCGAGGTGGAGAATTATTGGAGGTGTGCTTGTGTGGGCCATAAAGAATTCAGCAGGCAACACACGTGAAGAGAAAGAAGGCTGTGAAAATCGTGTGGGGACCACACCACGTGAATGAAGCAAAGGATCACGCGTTTTGTTTTTTTCCTTTTCTCGTTGCGGACATCAAGACAAAGGCCCACCCGAAAGGTACAGAGCATTATAAATACCAGCTAGGGTTTATTTCAGAATTTGTGCAAAGGAGGGTGAGCAGTTCTTTTTTTTTCTTCTTTGGCGGCTGCGCAGGTGCTTAGGCAGAGGGGAAAGAAATTGTGGCAGCTATAGTGCAGAGAGAGGGAGGAAAGTCGGTGAGAGAGAGAGAGGTGGCTGTCTCGGGTTTTGTGAAGAGAGAAAAAGGCTTTTGGAGGCTGACCTTTTCTTGTGAAGAAAAGCAAGGAGCCTATTTGAGGGTTTAGATTGTGAGAGTTGTAAACCCATTGTATTCTTTTTCTCTTTAATAGTAGATCCCCCCTCATTACCCCGTGGACGTAGCCAGTTTGCCGAACCACGTAAAATTGGTTTGTTTGAGTTTGTGGCCATTGTAATAGTTTTTAGGATCCCTCGACGCGCAGTCCTAGAGCTGACGAGAGGAAGAGCTAATATCTCACTTTGATGAGATATTAGGTTTCAGATTCTTGTTCCCTCTGAGAAACAAGAATTCCTATCGATCTTTCGTTGTTATTTTGTACCAGAAACTCTGGCGAAATTTCCGATGCGCACAACAGTATGTCCAGATGTGGGTCAGTTGTATTGGAGCATGTTTATGGTACGAGGTTAGTCATAATGAATGGTCGGGTGTATGTCCAAATGTGGGTCGGTGGTACTGGAGCTTGTTTATGATAGGAGGTTGGTGATAATTGATAGTTCGGATAGGTGGCAGGTTTGTATTCATTTAGGGGGGAGAAGTTGGGTGCTCGGTCATGTGGTGCCTAGTTGTAGAAGAGTCCAACGAGGAGGTCATGATAGACATGGAAGGGGATGTAGCCAAGGTTACCAACATTAACAATTTAAGTTGGGTGCTCGGTTGTGTGGTACCTAGCCATAGAATTTAAGTGCACATCACCAATTTTACCAATTAGAAAAATATTACCATTTTCTACTAGTACTCAAGTTTGATGAGTACAAGAGGAAGGATAAGATAATATAACTTCAAATGGTGTCATGTGAGTAGATGTAGATGATGTTGGCCTTCGTGTTTTGATGATGTTTAACAAACAATTTACAACTAATGTTATTTGTCTAGTGTTTGTATTTATTTATTTATTGTAGACAAACAACATGTTGGAGGATGGATGAAATCGAGCATTCACGATCATATCCAATGAAGGTTGGCGGAATAGTGGTTGAAGCCTATGCAATTCAAGTTCAAGATCCAAGTTCAAGCTTCATCCGTAAGTTTACCAAGAAGAGCTTATTGAAGATCAAGATCATTGCTTGGGTAAATAGTTTAGGTTTTATATTATATGTGTTGATACTTTAAGCTCAATTATATACACACATACATATTTTGGTTTTATAGCTTTCAACTTTATATAAATATGAAACATATATACTTGTTTATACACATTTCATATTTATCGATTTTTGTTTAGCCATATATATATGAAACAAATGGATATAACTATATGTATACACGTATTTGTTTCATGTCTATACATGCAAATAAACATTATTTCATTTATGGATTAAAGACGTTTATTTGAAAAATTATGTGTTTATGGATTAAATACTTGTTTACAATATTTTATATCTTTTCCTAAGTCTATTAATCCATTCAAAAGGATTTGCAAACTTGTTTGAAATTGTTTTTGTCAAAATCAAGTATTGATGATTCCGTATTCTTAAATAGTTTACAAAATAATTTATATTTAAAAAATGGGAAAAGTAATTTAGAAATTATTTTTGTAACATGTTCTATTACATGTTTATAATTATTTTCCAAAATTTTATTATTTTTGGAGTTGATTTACTATACTGAATTGATTTTACAAAATCAAGTGTTTCAGCAGTTTTTAGAATCTAAAATATCTGTTTTAAAACATTTATTTCTCACAAATGGGAAGTGATATTTTAGAAATTATTTCTCTAAAATGTTTATATACACGCCAAACATCCCAAAAAATTTCATGATTGTTAGAATTGATTTACTATTTTTAATTAATTTTACAAAGTCAAATACGTAAATTTTCAGAATGCTGGATTTTAGAGTATTTTGGTCTTTTCAGCCTATAACGGCTAGTAACGGCTAGTTTTTGATATTTTCGATTTTTGGGGGTGTGTGGCTGGTTTAAGAGGCTATAAAAATCTCTTAACTTTCATTGTTTTCTTATGGATATTTAAGAGAGTTTTAAAACAAGTTTTACAAGTTTGTGAGAGTTTGTTTCAAGTTTTGAAGATTGTTTTAGTTTATGCAAAAAGAGGTTTACAAGAGGAGGAGATCATTTGTTTGGTGTTTGGGCTTCAATCTCATTCTCTCTTGCTCTTGATTCTTAGAGAAGTTTTTCTAAACTTATCTTTTAGCTTATTTATATTTTGATTCATACATATTTGTACTAGATTGATTTAATTTTAGTTGTTGTTATCTCTCATTGATTACACACACCCACTTGAGCCTAAGTATTTTCATACATAGTATATTTAGGGTTGTGAGATTTTAGTCTTTAAGAGTGAGCTTACATAGAGTTCTCATCCATTGTAGAGAAAAAATCTTGTTGTTGAGCCTAATTGTGAGATACATTTTGTAATACACTTGTACACCGAGAGGAGTGTGTGGTGAGAGATGTGGTCGTCCCAAGAGAAGTGGAGTATGTGGTAATGCCTAGAGGTAGGTTATAATTCCTAACACTTGAGGAAGACATGGGCTAGAGACCAACACTGAGAGGGTGTAATGTGTGATTGCAAAAGTGTTGATTGTAAAGTTTTCGGTAAACTAGAAAACCGAGTGTGAGGTGTACACGTTATTCGGGTGAGCGTAGAAAACCCAGTTATGATAGTGGAGATCTCCTAGAGGTGAGGAGCGGGGATGTAGGTCTTGGGGACCGAACCTCGTGAACATATCGTTTATTTGTGATTGCATGGTCGCACTTATTTTTTGTTTTTATCATTATATCGCCTTTGTTAATTGCTCATTGTTTATATTGCCCACTATCTTATTTATCTTGTTTATAATTATTTCACCCTTGTGTTAGTTTATATATCATTGCATATATTTTACCATATACCTCTTTGTTAGGATATATATCTCTTTGTTCATATCACTTATCCTTGCATATATCTTGTTGTATATCATACTTGCTAGGATAATTTATTAAAAAGTTTTAATTGGCATTTAAATCATATTAGATTAGCATAAACCCTATTCACCCCCCCTCTAGGGTTCTTTCCTAGTGGCATTAGGGTCTAACAATTGGTATCAGAGCTTAGTGCTCTTTGATTTAAGGTCTAATCGCCTTGAGTTAAAGCTCTAAGTTATTTTTTGTGCTAATCCAATTTTTGATTTTATTTGTATCTTGCTTGCTCATATATATATATATATATATATATATATATATATATATA
>BQKN01064740.1:224254-248711 GCA_022839385.1 Asparagus kiusianus
ATATATATATATATACACACACACACACATATCTTTGTGTGCATATACATGTGTGTGTACCGGATATGAAGACTATACGAGAAAATCTACTTGAAAAATTTGTGCTACAATATCCAAATGCAAGTGAAGAAGAATTAAAGTCATTAACTTATGATGAAAAGTTAATGATACTAGCACCAATGGATACCGAATCTTCAACTTTAGAACATGTCAACATATCAGAACCTGTTAGGCTAAAGGAAGTACTTGATCATGACGACACTCCTGTGGATAGTGAAAATAACATTGGCGACAAATGTTTTGGGCTGATATAACCCCCAATGTTAAAAAATGATTAATTCTAAATGACTTAAAAATTAAGTCGATTAAACTTTACCAATATATTTTTCTAGTTAAAAAATAAGTAGACGAAGGAGAGAATATAGATACTATTCATAGCTATACCTTCCTCTTCGTTCACATGTATATCAGAAGGAAAAAAAACAGTAAAACAGTAAAGACGGAAGCAATAGAATAGACAACGGAAGCTAAAATAAAATAAAGAACCGTGACTAGGAATATTTTAGCCTTGATACGACAGAGCTAAACTATGGAGAATACTGTGTAGGTAGAGGAGAGGATATAGATAATGTTTATAGCTGTATATTCTTCTTCATTCACATGTATATCAGAAGGAAAAAATAGTAAAACAATGGAAGCAAGAGAATAGACAATGGAAGATGAAGAAAAATGATGAACTTGAAAGCTAACTAAGTAGTAGTATTAACAGAAAGCAAACTTACATACTTGATGAAAAGCAAATATACATATCGAAATACCTAACAAATTAGGAGCTGGGAGATGAACTAGCCAGTACCGAAGTAGTAGTACTTGTACACACCTTACATATTTATCTTACAAATACTCAAAAAAAAACTTAAAATGACTACAATATTGTATTCTTGGTTTCTAACTGCTTTAATTTTAAACTTCTTATTATTTGTGCTTACATTGAGTTAATTTGCTCTTATATTCTAGTATGCACTAGAACTATCAGCATATTTCAGTGTTATTGCATAGTTGTTATTATACCCCTAAAATTACTAAATATTAATCTACCCAGGGCAATCGACATGTGTCTTACACTATACCTAATACGACTAGTTCAAGACCAATATAACCTCCACGTCATCACGGCTGACTCGGTTGGCCGGCATCTCTCATAACCGTGTCAAAAGGTAGTACTACTCGGCTAACCCCTCAATTGATTCCACAAGTGACCTGGCTTGGCTTGCTGTTTGACTGATACCTCACATAACCGAGTCAAAAGGTGGTGTTTCTCGGTCCTGGACCTAAGGAGTCGAAAAACGACAGTTATCTCGAACCCCTCACCAGCCGACTACTCTCACATTAACTGTCCTCATAACATAATCATTGCTCTAGCCCCCATAGCTTTTATGACTCATCGGACCTAGTCAACACCGAGCACCTGCTATCATTCCCAAAATAAATGACCAAGTGACTCACATCCTTCAACAACCGGCATGTAGCACATATCTACCGACTCAACTACCTAGCTTAACTTGGCCTAATTTACTTTCTTGCCCCTCAAATCCACTATAAAAGGGGGAGGAACTGCATGAGGTAACTCTCTCTGGTATTTTTAACACAACTAAGACCTAACTCTATATTTCCCCACTCTAGATCATCTACTAACTTGATCATTAAAGGAACAACCGGAGAACCCAACTATGTCCTCCTACGAGTTCTTTCTTGTGCAGGGAAGAATAGTAAACTGTAGAGCCATACATCAAAAGGAGTTAGAGGACCTTAATCACTCTACAAACCTTTAATTTATCCCCTGATAACTGACATCAACAGTTCTCTTTTAACTTGCTATAGTCATGACTTACATATCTTTGTTCTGTGTTTATCCGGTGTTGTTGACTGGTGAGGATATTGCGAACTGTTTGAGAAAACAGTTATTAGCTTATTATCGAGCTTATTTACTTTGCTTCTTCTCAAAGATTTTATTTTCTTAACTAGTGGTTGCAGTTTACTTTGCTAAGTGTGTGCCAAGGGCTTCTTCATCCATGTTTATCCCTTGCTATTGACAGGTTGGGTTTTAATGCCTTTTTAAGATGTCTAAATTGCTAAACTATCTTGGTTTAGATAAAAAGAATCACTACGTGAAAACAATAAACTCCAATATCATAAAATTACGTCTTTTTAATGACAAAGAATTTCCCAAAAAAGAACAATTCTATAGAAATCTCCCAAAAAGAACAGTTTTATATGGATTAAATGCAATTCTGAATCAACTGGTATAAATGTTATTGATGATTTTAATTATGAACCCTCTTTTGAAATCGATAAAGAATTCTTAAGAAAAAATTTTAATTCTCTAAAAAATCAAGACAAAAAGGAATGGGTTTTTAAAACCTATGAAGAGGATTTTAGATCATCTATTAGAGCCTTTGTATTATGACTTACCATCAAGAAGAATATACCTTTTTTCTTATGGTTGAAGTTTATATGTGTGTGTGACAGAAATTTATGCAATAGTCCCTCATAATACAAATATTACACATTGACCCCTCATATGCTCTATTAAAATTAATTTATGTGCGTCCCACTTTGATATATTTTTGATGATTTTTTTTGCAAAGTGACTAATAAATCAGTACAATCAAATTATAAATCAATATTGTTCATCAATTTTAAAGGGTTAATTATGAATATCTTCCCCTCGTATTGGTGTTTTAACTCTCTACTCCTCTAGTTTTAGTTTTGCACATATGTACTTTTTGGATGATTTCTTTTATTCCTTTGCATTTAATGGCCTAATTGTCAAAAGTAATAATTTCCTCTTATGTGACATGAAAAGACAAAGTAAAAGTTAATTAAGGAAAAAAATACTGTGGGGTTGTTTCGTTGATCACACCCCCCCCCCCCCCCCAAAAAAAAAAAAAAACAACTCACACAAGAAAACAAGGAAAGAAAAATTGAATTCCAAGAAAAATGCCCTAAACCAATGTGGTCATGTTAGATTTGTTAGCCTTTTTGTTTTGATAATGTTTAACAAACAATTTACAACTAATATTGTTTGTCTAGTATTTGTGTTTTCTTATTTATTCTACATAAATAATAGGTTGGAGGTTGGATGGAATAGAGCATTCACGATCATATCCATTGGAGGATGGAAGGAATTTTAGAGTTAAGCAATACAATTCAAGTTAATTCAAGATCAAGCTTCATCCGCAAAGTTTACCAAGAAGAGCTTATTGAAGACCAATTTCTTGGGTATAATTAATTTAGGTTTTATACTACTTTATGCTCAATCATAAACACACATTTTATGAGTTTATCCGTTTTGGGTTTTATCGACAAACAAAGTTTTTACAAACAAATAAATTTATGTTTATATACATATATGATTGTTGTCATGTGGATAAGTTATTTTAGTTTAGTTATATTTATATAAAACAAATATACATTTATATGCATATTCATATGTTTTATATTCTATTGTATTTTGAAAAATATTATGTTTTTAGTTTATAGACTTAACAACTATAGTTTATATCTTTTATCAAGTCTAAGGAATCACTTTACAAAGTTTCAAAAGTTTGTTTAAAACATTTTGTCAAAAACATATCTTGTTTAGTTTTCATGTTTTTTGACTATTTTACAAAATGATGAGTTTTCACAATTAGGAAGTGAAATTCTAAAATTTCCTTTTGCAACATGTTCATTTTTATGTTTACAAGCATTCCACAAAGTTTTACATTTTTTAGAATTTATTTGCTATATTTTAAAGGCTCTTGAAATTCATTTTCACTATTCAAAACATGCTGATATTGTGTTATCAGTCGATTGATGCAAGGGATCAGTCGATTGAAGAAATCGTCTAGAAAGTGTAAAAGTCTCTGTTTTTGTGGCTGATAAACTATCAGTCAATTGATGAGATCATCAGTCGACTGATGAGCTCTTCAGTCGACCGATGAGTTGTGAGCTGCTTATATCGGTCAGCTCATCAGTCGACTGATATTATTCATCAGTCGATCGATGGCTTTCCAACGGCTAGTTTTCTAGATTTTTATGTTTCCGTTTTTTTGTTTTTTTTCCTTAGTTTTCTCTTGGTTTTGGGGCTTGTTTTATGATCCTATATATACCCCATACCCTTTAACTTCTAAGGGCAATCAAGAGAGTTTTTGAACAAGTTTAAAGGGTGTTTAAAGTTTGTTTAAGTGTATTTACAAGTTTAGTTTGTGAAGAAATTTTCACAAGAGCTAGAAAAGATCATCCTTTGGTGTTTGAGCTTCATCTCATCTCTCTCTCTCTCTTGTTTATTCATTGGAGAAGTTTTCTAAACTCAAAATCTAGCTTTACATTTATATACTTGTTTGATTATCATTGTTATTAAGCTAGATTTTATATTTGAGTTTAGTCTTGATTTATTCTCTTTGTTACACACACCCACTTGAGCTTTTATTATTTCCATGCTTAGTATATTTGGGGTCGTGAGAGATTGTAACATTGGGTTGAGCTTACATTGAGTTCTCATCCATTGTAGAGAATAAACAATTTGTATTTGTGCTTAAATTGTAAGATCACTTTGTAATACACTTGTACACCGAGAGAAGTGTGTGGTGAGAGACGGGGTCGGTTCCAAGAGGAGTGGGGTTGGTAGTAAAGCCTAGAAAGAGGTCGTAAATCAGAGTACTTGAGGAAGGACACGGGCTAGAGACCAACACTTAGAGGGTGTAGAATGTGATTGCAAAAGTGTAAGATTGTAGAGTTTTCAGTGATATAGAAAACCGAGTGTGGGGGTGTAAACGTTTTTCGGGTGAGCGTTGAAAACCCCGGGAGTAGGGAGTGGAGACGTAGGTCTGAAGGACCGAACTCCATGATCATTTTCTTGTGTTTGAGTTTGGCCTAGGCGTATTTCTTTTGTGCTTTGTTATATTTCATATCGACATTGATTCATGTTATTTCGCCCTTGTTTATATTGCATATCTTTGCATATAATTGTTGTATATCATTCTTGCTAGGATATACTTGTTAATTAGTTTTTAATTGGTATTATATCGGATTAGATTAGCATTCACCCTATTCACCCCCCCCCCCCCCCCTCCTCTAGGGTACTTTCAAGATTTACAGTCCATTTCCAAGCTACAAACTCGAAAATGGTTTTTCACATTTTGCACATCCTTTTGTCAATTTTAGAGAGGTCAACTTTTTTGTTGTCAACCAAATAACAGAAACGGAAATGTACATTTTTGGACTGATGTGGAATTTCTTGAAAACCCAATTTCTAGGTTTCCATGGGAACCAAAAATTCTCTGAGTAGATAGATTTAAAAGTAGCAAATTAGATAAACTACCCATTGTATTTTGTACACTAGACAATTGTTGTTTAGGGATTATCTGTTTTTGAATCAATATAAACAGTGGGACTAGAAAATGCATGCGCTGCCCGATAACCTTTCTTTCTCTTTTTTTTCCCCACTAGTTACAAAGGAAGGAAAGGATTATTAACTTGCACACAAAGAATGAGTTATATCTCCTAATCAATTGGTTAGAAATTAAACATATACTAAAAAAATCACGTTTTTTTCAAGACAGTGAGGTCAACCAAATCCATTGATAATCGTTTTGTGATGCTCAAATTCATGTAAGTCTATCCATACTGGGAGATATTAGACTTTTCTGTTATTTTTTTAAATTTTTAGTTATAAAGTAGGAGTTGTTAGAATGAGGTGTAGATCAAACCTCATTTGCGATGAGGAGCTCCGGCGAAGCTCCGGCGAGCTTGAGGAACCGCGCAGACGAGCGTGGGTGTCGACGGCGAACTCCAGGCACAGCTCCAGGTGGAGCTCGAGCAGGCGAGCTCAAATCTTAGCGATTCCCGACCTCCGCGTCCAGGTGCTCCGACCCTCGCGTTTGGGCGATGCCGACCTCCGCGTTTGCACTCTGACGTTGGCGTTAGGCGCGTGGTTGGCGACAGGCTGTCGCCAGCCTGTCCTGCTTCGCCTATATAAACCCCCCCCCCCCCCCCCCCTTTATCCCGATGCCCTAGTTGCTGTGCTTCTCTCCCCCGATTTCTCTCTGGCGGCGGACATAAACGCAGCAGCGTTCCCCCTTTGAAATCGCAGCAGCGATTTTTTTGATTAATCCCAGCTCTCAACAGTGGTTGAGTGGAGATTTAAGAAGAGAGAGAAATTGAAAGGGATTATTCCCTTTAATTATTAACACTGCAGCTACAGTATTCATTTGAGAAATCTTAGTTTTGAGATCTGCTCCCAAATTGTAATTTCTTGTTTGATTAATAAGAAATTGACTGTGTGGCTCCCGAGGACGTAGGCAGTTGCCGAACCTCGTAAATCTTGGTGTATTTTTCTCTATACTGCGTTTCTGTTGCATTAAGGATTTCCGCGTTAAATTCCCAACAACTGGTATCAGAGCGTGAAACGATCTAGAGGAAGTCAGATTCAAGTGGGAGCCATGGCCGCAGATAAAGGAAAGCTGAGACTTGAGAAATTTGATGGAACAGATTTCGGATTCTGGAAAATACAGATAGAGGATTATCTGTATCAGAAAAATCTGTATCAACCACTATCGGGGAAGAAGCCGGATTCTATGAAGGCAGATGAGTGGAACCTTCTAGATAGACAAGCCTTCGGAGTTATCAGAGTGACGTTGACTCGTAATGTTGCGTTCAACATAGCGAAGGAGAAGACCACGGCGGGTCTTATGGCAGCACTCTCAAACATGTATGAGAAGCCATCAGCCACGAACAAAGTTCATTTGATGCGGCGGTTATTCAATCTGAAAATGGCGAAAGGCGCGTCAGTAGCACAACACCTCAATGAACTTAATACGGTTACAACCCAATTGAGTTCAGTTGAGATTGAGTTTGATGAGGAAGTTCGGGCGTTGATACTTTTGTCTTCCCTACCAGAGAGTTGGAACGCTACAGTCACAGCAGTGAGTAGCTCGTCGGGAAACAACAAGGTGAAGTTCGACGATGTTCGTGATTTGGTTCTCAGTGAGGAGATCCGACGAAGAGAATCGGGTGAAGCTACAATCTCCTCAGTATTGCATACTGAGTCAAGAGGTAGAAATTCAACCAGAGGAAACGGACCAGGAAAATCAAACTTCAGAGGTAGATCAAAGGACAGGAGGTCCAAATCAAGGAATCCAAGCAACAGCTCGAAGGCGATCGAGTATTGGAATTGTGGAAAGACCGAGCATTACAAGAATCAGTGCAAGAGTGCACAGAAGGAGAAGGAGGCGAAGGCAGAGGTGAATGTCACCTCTACCTCAGGAGGAGATGACGCATTGATATGCTCTTTGGAGAGCAAGGAGGAATCTTGGGTGTTAGATTCAGGAGCGTCATTCCATGCTACCTCTCAGAAAGTATTCTTCGAGAAGTATACCCCCGAAAATCTTGGATACGTATATCTTGGTGATGATCAACCATGTGCTATTGTGGGCAAAGGCGTGGTGAAAATTAAGTTGAACGGGTCAGTATGGGAGCTGAAGGATGTCAGGCATATTCCTGACCTGAGAAAAAACTTAATATCCGTAGGCCAGTTGGCTAGCGAAGGATATACCATAACCTTCCATGGAGATGATTGGAAGATCTCAAAGGGCGCAATGACGATTGCCCGAGGGAAGAAGATTGGTACCCTATATATGACAGCAGGTACACGTTGTTTGATCTCAGTTGCAGCAGGCAATAAGACTTCAAAGCTGTGGCACCAGAGACTCGGTCATATGAGTGAAAAGGGGATGAAAATCATGCACACGAAAAGAAAACTCCCAGGACTGCAGTCAGTGGAGATGAATATGTGTGAAGAATGCATACTTAGAAAGCAGAAAAGAGTCAACTTTCAGACAAGTGGCAGAACCCCCAGGAAGCAGAAGCTGGAGCTCGTTCACTCAGATGTGTGGGGACCAACAACCACCGCGTCCATTGGTTGAAAACACTACTTCGTGACTTTTATCGATGATCACTCTCGGAAAGTGTGGGTCTACTTTCTGAAGCACAAGTCAGAAGTATTTGAAGCTTTCAGGAGATGGAAAGCTATGGTTGAAAATAAGACCGGTCTGAGAATAAAGAAGCTCAGGACCGATAATGGCGGTGAATATGAAGACACCGGATTCAAGAAGTTCTGCTATGAGCACGGGATCAGAATGGAGAGAACCGTGCCCGGCACGCCTCAGCAAAATGGTGTAGCTGAGCGAATGAACCGAACGTTGACAGAGAGAGCCAGAAGCATTCGGGTACAATCAGGCCTACCGAAGCAGTTCTGGGTAGAAGCAGTTAATACAGCAGCTTACTTGATCAACCGAGGTCCATCGGTTCCATTGGAGCACAGAATACCAGAGGAGGTATGGTGCGGAAAGGAGGTAAAACTCTCACATCTTAAAGTTTTTGGTTGTGTAGCTTACGTGCATATTAGTAATCAAGGCAGGAATAAGCTTGACCCCAAGTCAAAGAAATGCACTTTCATCGGCTATGGTGAAGATGAGTTCGGCTACCGCATTTGGGATAACGAAAACAAGAAGGTGATCAGGAGCAGAGATGTGCTATTCAATAATAAGGTGATGTATAAGGACATGCACAAGACAGATGAGTCAGAGAGCGAGTCAATATTTATAGATGCAGATGATGCCCCGAGTAACCTCTCGGAAGAACCCAATGCAGAGGATCCTCAGCCAGAAGAGCCTGTTGGACAAGATGGTGCGCAGGAGCCCGACGCACCAGCTCCGATATTAAGAAGATCTTCTCGTCCTCTTGTACCCAACAGGAGATATATGAACTATCTGTTGCTGACAGATGGTAGGGAGCCTGAAAGCTTTGATGAAGCTTGTCAGTGTGGAGATGCGAGCAAGTGGGAGCTTGCCATGAAAAATGAGATGAAGTCTCTCATATCAAACCAGATGTGGGAACTAGCTGAGTTGCCCACGGGTAAGAAGGCACTCCACAACAAATGGGTGTACCGGGTGAAAGAGGAGCAGGATGGTTCCAGAAGATATAAAGCCTGACTGGTTGTCAAAGGTTTCCAGCAGAAGGAAGGAATTGACTATACCGATATTTTCGCTCTCGTGGTGAAGCTAAATACTATCAGGACAGTGATGAGTATTGTGGCAATTGAAGATCTTCATCTCGAGGAGTTAGACGTGAAGACGGTGTTTCTTCACGGAGATCTAGAAGAGGAGATATACATGCACCAGCCATAAGGTTTCTCAGAAGAAAAGAAGAAGAACCTGGTGTGCAGACTCAAGAAGAGCTTGTATGGCTTGAAACAAGCCCTAAGACAGTGGTACAAGAAGTTTGACGGCTTTATGCACAAGGAAGGTTTCCAGAAGTGCAACGCCGACCACTGTTGCTACTTTAAAAGATATCAGTCCAGTTATATCATCCCACTACTGTATGTTGATGATATGTTAGTTGCAGGAGCAGATATGGAGGATATCAAGAGTTTGAAGCAGCAGCTGTCAAAGGAGTTTGACATGAAGGACTTGGGTCCAGCGAAGAAGATCATTGGAATGCAAATCACGAGAGATATGAAGAGAGGTCTCTTGCAATTATCTCAGACGGAGTACATCAACCGTGTTTTGCAGAGATTCAACATGGGTAACGCCAAGCCTGTGAGCACACCCTTGGCTAGCCATTTTTGTCTATCGAAGGATCAGTCTCCTCAGTCAGAAGAAGAGATAGAGAGTATGGCTCAGGTTCCTTACACCTCAACTATCGGAAGTTTGATGTACGCAATGGTCTGTACGAGACCAGACATTGGCCATGCAGTGGGAGTGGTCAGGCGGTTTATGTCGAATCCAGGAAAAGCTCATTGGGAAGTGGTCAAGTGGATTTTAAGATATCTACGAGGCACCACACAGAAGTGTTTGCACTTTGGTAAGGGAGAAGTGGAAGTGCAAGGGTACGTAGATGCAGACTTTGGAGGTGAAGTTGATCACCGAAGAAGCACCACCGGCTATGTATTCACCGTCGGAGCTACAGCTGTTAGTTGGATGTCACAGGTACAGAAGATCGTTACCCTATCCACTACAGAAGCTGAGTATGTTACAATGACTGAAGCCAGTAAAGAGATGATATGGCTTCAGGGTTTGTTGACAGAGCTGGGATTCAAACAGGAGAAGAATGTTTTGCACAGTGATAGCCAGAGTACGATACACTTGGCGAAGAATTCCGCATTTCATTCTAGAACGAAGCATATTGCGCTTCGGTATCACTTCATCAAATCCCTGTTGGAAGATGACGTGCTGAGACTGGAAAAGATTCCAGGAAGTAAGAATCCAGTAGACATGTTAACAAAGACGGTGACTGTTCAGAAACTGGAGTTGTGCGCAACTTCAGTTGGCCTTCATGCATAAATGATGAGGGCGGAGCCACACAGGGGAATGAGCTTGATGGGATAGCCTGTTATCGTCGGTTTGATCTCCAAGTGGGAGATTGTTAGAATGAGGTGTAGATCAAACCTCATTTGCGATGAGGAGCTCCGGCGAAGCTCCGACGAGCTTGAGGAACCGTGCAGACGAGCGTGGGTGTCGACGGCGAACTCCAGGCACAGCTCCAGGTGGAGCTCGAGCAGGCGAGCTCAAATCTTGGCGATTCCCGACCTCCGCGTCTAGGTGCTCCGACCCTCGCGTTTGGGTGATGCCGACCTCCGCGTTTGCACTCCGACGTTGGCGTTAGGCGCATGGTTGGCGACAGGCTGTCGCCAGCCTGTCCTGCTTCGCCTATATAAACCCCCCCCCCTTATCTCGGTGCCCTAGTTGCTGTGCTTCTCTCCCCCGATTTCTCTCTGGCGGCGGACATAAACGCAGCAGCGTTCCCCCTTTGAAATCGCAGCAACGATTTTTTTGATTAATCCCATCTCTCAACAGTGGTTGAGGGGAGATTTAAGAAGAGAGAGAAATTGAAAGGGATTATTCCCTTTAATTATTAACACTGTAGCTACAGTGTTCATTTGAGAAATCTCAGTTTTGAGATATGCTCCCAAATTGTAATTTCTTGTTTGATTAATAAAAAATTAACTGTGTGGCTCCCGAGGATGTAGGCAGTTACCGAACCTCGTAAATCTTGGTGTACTTTTCTCTATACTGCGTTTTTGTTGCATTAAGGATTTCAGCGTTAAATTCCCAACAGGAGCCTATTTGAATTAGGAAACAAATTAGATTTGATCTCATATTTGATCAACTAGTTTACAAACAAATTAGATTTGATATCATATTTGATCAATTAGGGGCTGTTTGGTTCGTTTCCTAGATATAGGGAAATGCATTTCTATGTACAAAAACACAAGTTTTGAGTTTTTCAAATTTTTCCAAGAAATAGATTGTTTCGCTTTGGTTCGCACAAAAAAATGGTGGGAAACTAATGTATTTATTTTTCTTTTGTTTGGTTCGCATAGAAAAAATGGAAAACTTTCGTTTATATAGCAAAAAGCCAACGTGGCTGCAGTTTTCGTCGATTTCACATGGTTGAGGAAGGAATTGGGGGAGAGAAAAAAATCTGATGTGGCGGTGATTTTCACCGAGTTTCCCTTCTTCAACCCTAGCGAGCCAAAGATGGAAAAAAATCGACGGAAAACTTATATCCTACGTGGCCACGAAAAATTTGATGTGGAGGCGGTGTAAAACTTTTCCACCGAGTTAAAAAACGAACCAAACAGCCCCTTAGTTTACTCAATTACACGGAGTCTTTCATGATAGTTTTGATAATTTCTGTTTTTCGTAGTTTCTATAAATATTAGTAGCCTATTTTTTTCTATTTAAGTAGAGTTAGCCTATAAAAATATCGAATTTTCTATTTGAATTAGGAAACAAATTAGACTTGATCTCATATTTGATCGGATTGGGATCCTCTACTGATGATGAGCTTTCTAATATCTTCTAATGGAATCTTGGCATTTGGTTTATCAATCAAAGGCTAAGATCTCCTCATAAGCAAAAGTAGGGGGAGGATAAGGATGAGATCTTGGCCTTTGATTGATGAGATCTTGGCCTTTGATTGATAAATCAAATGCTAAGATCTCTTTATTAGTAGATATTAGTAGAGAATCCATTAGTAGAGGATCCCAATCCTATTTGATCAACTAGCAAACAAATTAGATTTGATCTCATATTTGATCAATTAATTTACTCATTTACAATGAGTCTTTCATGATAGTTTTGATAATTTCTGTTTTTGGTAGTTTCTACAAATATTAGTAGCCTATTTTTCTATTAAGTAGAGTTAGCCTATTAGGCCCCGTTTGGCAAAGGGTTAATGAAGAGGGGTTAAAGAGAAGGATTAATGTACTTAGCCCATTTGATAATCCGAATGACTAAATTATTAACCCGTTAAATAAGTTTTATTTTAGTGCTTATGATCAGTTTTAGTGTTTGGGAATACCAATGATTTTGATTATTTACTTTATAATTAGAAGGGTTAACTCTTATTCCATCTAAATAGGAGTATTAGAAAAGCCCTCATTTTGAGGGGTTAACTCATTTTAACCCCTCTAGAGGGGTTAACTTAACCCTTCTATATTTTTTATGTTTGGCAAATTATGAAGGGTTAACTCACTTTAACCCTTATATAGATTTGTTGTGTTTGGCAGGTTAAGAAGGGGTTAGGTCTCCTTAACCCCTCACTTAACCCTTTGCCAAGCGGTACCTAAAAGTATCGATTTTTCTCACGTGGGTTCATGGGCACTAGTTAGGAATGAGAGAGAAAGAGAAATGAATAACAAATAGGCCTCCATTAATTTGCACTAATTTCTCTCTTTGTCTCTCCTCTCTTTATCTCTCTCGTCTCTTTATGAGTGCCTAAGAGAGCTGTTGGAAAAAAAACCCTTAAAATATAACTTTTAATTAATAATATTTAATTTTCATACATCTTTGTGGATTTGAGAGTTATTTTCTTTATAGATTCAAAGTGCACTTTGGTCAATAATTTTCATGGTGCTTTCAAGGTGCATCAGTAATATACACACACACACACACACGTGTCACGAACCGCCCCATTTTGGCTCAATTGGGTGCATTTGGACTCACTCATTCATGGTTGGGTCCATGAAGATCCTAGGGTTTTCTAGAGTTTTCTTGCATAATTAAAGGTATGATAAATATCTTGTATCTAGAAGCTTCTAGGAAAATCTCATGTAAATATCTAGGGTGATATTTTAGGAGAAGAGTCTAGAGACTCAATTCTAACCATTGATTGTAGGAACAATCTAGAAGGCTAATCATAACCATTCATTGTAAGCTAGCCTTGCCTATAAATAGGGGCTAAGGCATTTCATTTGTATTAAGCAAGAGTTGCTAAGCAATAAAGCAATAAGAGCTTCCACTTCCACTCTTGAGTGTTCTCTTCTCTTCTCTTGAGTGAGTGTTGAGGGATTAGGCTGACTTAGCCATTCTAGTGAGGGAAAGAGTGACTAAGTGCCGCACGGGTTCGAGTGAGGTTTGTGGTGAAAGAATCAGCCTGTGACATTTGGTATCAGAGCCAAGGTTTGGAAGTGATAATGTCGAGCTCCGACCTTCGTTCCGAAGTACTTGGTGCGGTGGATCCGAAGGATATTCCAAGGCAACGTAGGGATAAATCTCGCGACATCATGACGACGTTGGAGGCACGGTTGGCTAAGGTAGAGCTTACCGTGGCGGATAAGATGGAGGCTTTCGACGAGCGCATCGAGAAGTTAGAGTCTGCAGGAGATGAACTTCGGGAGGAGATGCAGTCGGCCTTGAATTCCGCCGTCGACATGCTACAACAAGGGATCACATCCGTACGTGAGGAGTGTGCATTCTTACGGAGCCAAGGAGAAATGTTCCTGAAGGAGATGGCTGAATTTAAAGAAAAGATTAGCCAATATGATGCTATCTTGGCAACTCGAGGTATGATCTCACAACCTTTCATGGCTAAAGATACTCCCAAACTGAAGCCGTATAAAGGAGCTAGGGGTGCCCGGGAGATTGATAACTTCCTATGGAACATGGAAGTATACTTCAATGCTGCCGGATATAGGGATGATGCAGCCAAGATCCAAGCCATACCTCTCTATCTCGAGGACATCGCTACGTTGTGGTGGCGTAGACGATGCGAGGATATGAAAAAGGGTATGTGCTCCATCACTACTTGGGAAGAATTCAAAGCAGATTTGAAGCGGCAATTCTACCCAGAGAATGCTGAGGACGAGGCCCGAGGTAAACTTCGTCGCCTTACTCAAAAAGGTTCAATTCGTGATTACGTGAAAGAATTTTCAGAATTGTTGCTAGAGATCCCGGACATGGGCGAGAAGGACTCTCTATTCTCGTTCATGGATGGCCTCGCAGGATGGGCCAAGATGGAGTTACAAAGGCGTGGCGTCCAGACTCTTGCCCAAGCAATGCAAGTAGCCGAGTCGCTGATCGAGTTCAAGAAAGTGAACGACTCGTCCAAGCCAAAGGATAAGAAGGGTAAGCCTACTAAAGGTGGGGGAGAGAAGGACAAGTCATCCAAAGAGTTTCCACCTAAGTCAACATCCGAGAAGGGTAAGTCCTATGACAACTCTAAAGGAGGTGATCGTTCAAAGAAGTTGGCATGCTACTTCTGTAGTGGTCCACATAAGGCCATGGACTGTCCCAAGAGGGCCAATCTTACGGCCCTAGTTCAGAGGGAAGAGGAGAAGCAAAATGAGGAGACCCGAATCAGCTCACTTCGCCTCCTCAATGCGATCAAGGCAAAAGTGGATGCAAGACCTCGAGGGGCGATGTTCATCGAGACAACCATTTCCGACAAGACCTTTAAGGCCCTTCTGGATACAGGTGCTTCTCATCTCTTGGTTTCTCGCGATGTTGCTAGTAGGTTGAATCTTAAAATCACCAAGGGAGGGGGTGTCATCAAAGCTGTCAATTCAAATCCCACTCCTATCGCTGGCGTGGCTCAGAAGGTGGATGTGAGCATTGGAGAATGGTGCGGCCAAGAAGACTTGACGGTCGTGACCATGGATGACTTTGACGTAGTGCTTGGCTTGGAATTTTTGGACAAGGTAAAGGCCGTGTTGGTTCCATACACCAACACAATGTGCATCCTATAGGGCAAGGCATGCACAATTCCGATCAAGCGCGAGAGTGTGACTTCTAAAATGCTCTCGGCCTTACAAGTGTCCAAGGGCGTCCGTCGACATGAGCCAACTTTCATTGCTACAGTCAAGATAGAGGAAGACTCACGCCAGGGAGAAGACGTGCCCAAGGAAATCCAATGTGTCCTGGAGGAGTACCAAGACATCATGCCCGCTAAGCTGCCTAGCAAGCTTCTACCTAGAAGAGAGGTAGATCACAAGATCGAGCTTGAGTCTGGAGCTCGTCCCCCAGCCATGGGTCCTTATCGCATAGCACCACCGGAGTTGGAGGAACTTCGGAAACAACTAAAGGAGTTACTGGATGCCGGATACATTCGCCCATCCAAAGCTCCATATGGTGCCCCGGTATTGTTCCAGAAGAAGCATGATGGGTCATTGCGGCTATGCATCGACTACCGGGCATTAAACAAGATCACAGTGAAGAACAAGTATCCCATTCCTCTGATTGAGGATTTATTCGATAGATTGGGGCAGGCAAGGTACTTCACTAAGCTTGACTTGCGCTCGGGATACTATCAAGTGCGGATTGCTGAAGGAGATGAACCAAAGACGACATGTATAACCAGGTACGGCTCTTATGAATTCCTGGTTATGCCGTTCGGTCTCACTAATGCTCCAGCAACATTCTGCACCATGATGAACAAAGTGTTGGAGCCTTTCTTAGACCATTTCGTGGTGGTCTACTTGGATGACATTATGGTCTATAGCCAAACCATGGACGAGCATGTAGAACACTTGAGGCAGGTGTTCCAGGCGCTTAGAAGTAATGAGCTCTATGTGAAGAGAGAAAAGTGCTCGTTCGCACAGGAGGAGGTGGTCTTCTTAGGCCACACCATTGGAGGAGGCAAAATCCGCATGGACCAAGCTAAGGTACAAGCCATACTAGAGTGGGAGCCTCCTACCAAGGTGACAGAGCTACGATCATTTCTGGGCTTGGTGAACTACTATCGAAGATTCATCAAGAGCTACTCAGCATTGGCGGCTCCACTGACAGACTTGCTGAAGAAGAATCAGGCATGAGATTGGAGTTCAAAATGCCAGAGGGCATTCGAGGGTTTGAAGAGAGCTGTGACGGAGGAACCAGTTCTCGCCCTTCCCAACTTCAGCAAGCCCTATGAAGTGCACACTGATGCGAGTGACTTCGCAATTGGAGGGGTGTTGATGCAAGAGGGACACCCCGTGGCCTATGAGAGTCGAAAGTTAAATGACACCGAGAGGCGGTACACCGTTCAAGAGAAGGAGATGACGGCTGTGATCCACTGCCTTAGAGTTTGGAGGCATTACCTACTTGGGTCCAAATTTGTAGTGAAGACGGACAATGTGGCCACTAGCTATTTCCAGACGCAAAAGAAGTTATCTCCTAAGCAGGCACGATGGTAGGACTTCTTGGCAGAGTTTGACTATGTGCTCGAATACAAACCAGGAAAAATCAACTTAGTGGCAGATGCGTTAAGCCGGAAGGCAGAACTTGCTGCTATGGTGAGTCATCCTCAGAACACCTTACTTGACCGAATTAAGGAGGGTTTGTCTCATGATCCTACAGCCAAGAACATGGTGGAGTACGCAAAAGAAGGCAAAACTCGAAGGTTCTGGCTAGATGGAGACATACTTTATACAAAATGGAGACGAGTGTACGTGCCATTGTTCGGAAATTTAAGGCGGGAGATCCTCAAAGAATGCCATGACTCTCAATGGGCGGGACATCCAGGTGTGCACAGAACTCTAGCTCTTGTAGAAGAGACATATTATTGGCCTCGCATGAGGGATGATGTTGAGGCCTATGTGAAGACTTGTCTTGTGTGCCAACAAGACAAGACGGAGCAGAGAGCACCGGCCGGACTGTTAGAGCCATTACCTATTCTGGAGCAACCTTGGGAGAGCATTTCCATGGACTTCATCATGGGTCTGCCAAAGTCAGATGGATGCAACATTATTATGGTGGTGGTTGACCGATTCTCCAAATACGGTATTTTCATTCCAGCCCCACCTAAGTGTCCAGCCGAGGTAGCAGCGCCACTATTTCTGAAGCACGTGGTGAAGTATTGGGGGCTACCAAAATCCATCGTAAGCGATCGGGATGGCCGCTTCACAGGGAGATTCTAGACAGAGCTCTTCAAACTCATGGGGTCAGATCTAAACTTCTCCACTAGCTTCCATCCTCAGACAGATGGTCAGACGGAGCGGGTAAATGGCTTGTTGGAGGTATACTTGAGACACTATGTGAGTGCCAACCAGCAGGATTGGGCGAAGCTACTGGACATAGCCCAATTCTCCTACAATTTGTAAAGGAGTGAGTCTACCGGGAGGAGCCCATTCGAGATCGTCACAGGTCAGCAACCACTCACTCCAAATGCTATTGCTACAGGTTATAAGGGAAATAGCCCAGCCGCTTATCGATTTGCCAAGGGGTGGCAAGATCAGAACGAAGTGGCACGCTCGTGCTTGAATAAGGCGGCAAAGAAGATGAAGAAATGTGCCGACAAGAAGCGAAGACATATGGAGTATCAAATTGGAGACTTGGTCCTTGTCAAGCTTTCTACATTGGATTGACATAAAGGGCTACACAAGAGCTTGATACGCAAGTATGAGGGCCCATTTCCAATCGAGAAGAGAGTTGGGAACGTGGCTTACAGGGTAAAGCTTCCTCCAACCGTGAAGTACCAATATTCCTTGACTTGAATAAAATCTGGAGCCGTGTCGTATAAGTGAACATTAATTTCTTATCATTCAATGAGCATCTTGTATTTCATAGAAATTGGGGGTAATATAGTCCTTACGTAAGGGCCAGCCGGTCTTCCATGTGAGTATGTTGAAGCCATATCATCAGGATGCGGAAGATCCAGATAGAGGAAAGTCTAGTCGAGCGCCAACAGGGATTCGCATGGAGTTCGACAAGGAGGCCGAAGAAATTCTTGCGAATAGGACAGTTCGTGAAGCCAACAACCACCCGAGGTTAGAGTACTTTGTGAAGTGGAAAGGCTTACCCGACAGTGAGAACAGTTGGGAACCGGCACGATCCTTATGGCAGTTTGAAGACTTGATCGAGAAGTTTCGCCAGGAGAAGACTAAGCGATGAGGGCATCGCTCGGATAGGTGGGGGAGAATGTCACGAACCGCCCCATTTTGGCTCAATTGGGTGCATTTGGACTCACTCATTCATGGTTGGCTCCATGAAGATCCTAGGGTTTTCTAGAGTTTTCTTGCATAATTAAAGGTATGATAAATATCTTGTATCTAGAAGCTTCTAGGAAAATCTCATGTAAATATCTAGGGAGATATTTTAGGAGAAGAGTCTAGAGACTTAATCCTAACCATTGAATGTAGGAACAATCTAGAAGGCTAATCATAACCATTCATTGTAAGCTAGCCTTGCCTATAAATAGGGGCTAAGGCATTTCATTTGTATTAAGCAAGAGTTGCTAAGCAATAAGAGCTTCCACTTCCACTCTTGAGTGTTCTCTTCTCTTCTCTTGAGTGAGTGTTGAGGGATTAGGCTGACTTAGCCATTCTAGTGAGGGAAAGAGTGACTAAGTGCCGCACGTGTTCGAGTGAGGTTTGTGGTGAAAGAATCAGCCTGTGACACACGCACACCCCTTAACTATCTTTTTCTGAAGATGATACATGCGCACGCGCGCGCACAGATGGTAGGGTTACAATATACAAGGGTGTAACTAAGTTAGTTAAACACGTATGTAAAAATATATGTTTGACCATGTATATTGTAAATCAAAACCGTTTATTGTTATCTATATGTCATCAAATGTATGTGGATCAAACATCATGTGGTTTGGAATTTTCTATACTATAACTCAAGCAACTAAAAATAAACGGCATTTTAGACCGTTACAAACGTTCATTTTTATGTCATTAGATATATGAAGTAGAAATATCTTATCTATATGATTTTTTATCTCTAAGAAGTTTTGAATGCATAGATTACGATGAACGGTGTGGATCATTAAAATGCATTGTCAAACATATGTGTGTGTTTTTGACATAGGGAAGTAAACCATAAAGGGTTGAAAAAAGGAAAGATAGGGGCTTCCTAGACAAAAAAGAGAGATTTCTTGCTAGCTTAGGAGTTTTATTGTCAAAAAAGGAAAGATGGGGGCTTCCTAGAAAAGAGATGTAAAACTTTGGGACTTAGTTGCAAAAAAAATTTGATGGCTTTTTAGAAGAGAGGGATAAAACATAGGAGTTTTGTTGTTAAAAATAGAAAGTTGAGGGTTTATTAGAATAAGGGAAATAACTTAGAGGCTTACTAGATTATATTCTCCATGTAAGTAAAGAAAATTTAATGAGGAATACGAAGGTATAAGGATGGCATATACAACTTGTCACATTCATCCAAATGAATGTAAGACAAATGAAGAATTGACTACCATTGGGATCATTGAAGAGCAGGGATTAGCGGGCTCAACATGCCTATAAATGGTAGGGGCTTAAAAGGTGAAGCAGCGAGAAGGAAGGATGGAAGGAGTGATTTGAGGGGAAAAGTAGCTCCCTAGTGTGCATGTTACCTTTGCTCCTAAAATACCAACAGACACATTCTCTTTTCGTTGTAATATTTAAGACCCTCATGGAGGTTAAGAAAGCTGTATGGCATATATTCGCTCCACAAACAGTATTTTTAAGAGATATCTTTTAGCATAGGATGATGGAGTTAGGAGGGAAAGAAAGGGAATAAAAATAAAGGATTGGATGGGATGGACTTGATTGAAGGGAAAGAAGGGTGGGGTAGTAAACTGGAGGGAAATATTTGAGGTGGTAGTCGAGAAAGTATTCAATGATTCTGATTAATTATCAATAAATATCATTTTAGAAAACCATGAATGCAATATATCTACACCACTAATCACGGGTAGATGATATTCCTGTAAGCCAATCCAAGCATGAGAGGATCCCATGGGTCCACAGAAGACCACTAATGCACTCTAGTTAGAAGACTGAGTAACCTTCTAAGAGAAGAGAGAATTATTTAAAGGTGGTGCATCAAAAAAGGATGATCATTAGATCAGTATACTAATCTCTAAATCTTCTTTATCCTAGGGCTCTCACTATTGACATACCACAAAACTACCGAGCTATGCTTTTGGATATCTAGCTTTCACAAAACAACAAATCTTATTACAATTTGACTGAATATCCAAATCGAGTTACCATGCATCAATATAAATTTATATCCCTCAAATCTTATTGAAACTTTACTGGAGTAACATAGGTTTAATTTTTGATGGCTACAAATTTCTAAAGCATATCGAAAAAAAGATATTGATACATCAAACCAGATTTCGATCCTTGAAAGGTTATCAACTTGCGTAGGCATGTTAGAGTATAAAATGATATCCCTTGACTCTCATCACAACCTCTCTAGAGTTTTGGCACAGTGGTAGATTTCTTTGTCCAGACAATTGATCTTTGGCATCTACATCCTATAATATTTCAAACATTTGTTTTTATATTTACACCATTATATTTATATTTAGAAAAGACTACTCTTTCATCCAACTTGAAAAGGATTCCAGAAATTCTCTTCGAGAGCCTGAAAGATACTATTTTATGTCCTTGAAAAGTTATCCCTGTTGTGAGAACTATTAAACATGTTCTAATTAAGGGAATACCTCATTTTTATAACTATTATTGCATTGAGTAATCAACCTGCAGATGCTCTTGTAGAGTAAACGTATGAATCTATAACTGATTTTTGTGAACGGGCCGTGGTACAAATGATCTACCTTCAAAAATTGAAGACCGTATGCTTCTGGATGCTCAAGAATGCCTTTAGAAAAAAAAAAGTAGTCTTTTTGTTAACCTATTTATAAGGGCAAATTCTCCCTCATTTTTATCGCCAAATGTTTTGCGAGAGGCGAGTCTTCCATTTGAGGGTTCGATCTTATGTACCCCTTAGACTTCGTGTTATTATTAACTAGTATGTTCAGTGCATGCGATGCATGTATAAACAGCGCGTTTGTGCATAAAACGTTAGTATTGTTATATAGGGTAGATAATAGGAAATTGTCAATAATATGGCTTGATCAATAGTATCATGAAAAGAATTTTAAGTTATGGTAAACTGCACTAAACTCCCATGAATTTTCAACATATTGCAACAAATATCTATGAACTTTCAAAATCACACTAAACCCCTAATAATTTTTGCAAAAAATCCTAATATCTTTTGGGTAATTACACTAAACCCACGATAACTTTCAAAATGTCTTTTCATGTTGTTTTCTTATTCTAATTTATGGGGGTTATCCGCAAAATATAGAAAGGTTTGAGGTTTAGTGTGATTTTAACAGTTCATAGGGATCTACGGCAAAACACTAAAACGTCGTGAAGGTTTAATGTGATTTACCCTTTAAGTTATATGCAACATTTAGATTGAAAGTATTAAAATAACTAATTTCGAATATCAAATTTTTCCGACTATGAGAGATTGAATATTAGATAGGAAATAATTGAAAGCATTACATTATATACAATTAAATGGGAAATTTTAAATGTACATAGCTATACAATAAAACAAAAACTTTAAAAAATGCATAAAACTTACCTGTAAAAAATCCTGTTATCAGAGGCAAACCTTCTGTTGAATCTTGCGGAAAGAAGATGGATGCGGAATGGAGAATTAAGAGATAAGTTTTGAATTTTTTTTTTTTAGATTTAAAGCTGTTGGATTTTTTGGTCAAAACCGCTTTGCAAAATGAGTTTTCAAACTATATATATTAACTACTAGTAATTTTCATAAATCCTTAGTAGCCTAGTGGAAAGTAAAAGTTTTGGTGTTTCAAAAGGTCCTCTGTTCGAGGAGCCGAGAATTATTTTGTTTTAATTTATCCCTCATAAGTTCTAGTGGGTCGTGGGCCGTGGGCTCGTGGACCATGGACTGTGGACCAATGGGCCGGGGATCGGGGCTAATCGGGTTGAGGCACTAAGTGACACTTTGTAAGGCGCACTTTGCAATTCGCACAGAGGCATCGGGGCTAGGTGGCGCCACATTGGCTGCCACTATGGCTACCACGAAGGTTGCCTCTAGGCTGCTTCGCAACATGTAGACGAACTTCGCATTCGTACGATGTTGTGACCCTAGGGTTCTTGAGATTAGACGACGCTCTTCTATTTGATGAGGTTCATCAATTTGACCAGACTCGTTTTGTTGACGAGGTTCGCCCGTTCGATGAGGTTCATTTTACTGACGAGGTTCGTCTGATTGATTGCGAAAGTCGTTTTTTTGACGAGGTTCGCCGGCAAGGTTCGTCTGATTTGTGAAACTTGTTTGTTTGATGAGGTTCGCCCGATCGATGAGGTTCATCTGATTTGCTACAAGGTACAACGCGACCTCCTTCAGGCGTTACTACATGCAGCAATTACAACAACATTTAAATCAATTGTTGTTACAATCATAATGATTTGTAACAGTCACCTTGATTGTAGGTGACTCTTGAGCTGGTCTTAGAGGCCTATAAATAGTGCCTCTTGGGACAGTTCTTGGTGAGCTCTGGTATACACACGAAAATACATTGAGATCTTATGCTGCTGCTGGTGCAAAGCCTGTGCCCGAAGGAACTATTGTACTGTTGCTGGTGCAGAGCCTGTGCCCAAAGGATTTTTTGTACTGCTGCTGCTGCAGAGCCTATGCCCGAAGGATTTTTACCTAAACCGAAAGGTATAAGAGATCGAGGAGATCTTTATCTTGACCGAAAGGTCTTATAGATCAAGGAGATCTTGACAATACTTGCTTAGTGCACACCATTGCATTGTACTGATGTTTCTAGAAGCAGTTTGGCCTTAGGATCCTTGAACCGGAGTAGGCCAAATATTGCTTTAAGCACAGCGTTTCAGAAATGCATAGCAGTTAACTTAAAAAGTTTAAAATTAGAGCACATCAACTTTTACTATTTTATTCCAGATTTAACCACAATCTCCAACAATCTTAAATCAATATTTCTTATCTATCATGAATCTCGCAAGGACTCTTGGAGTGGACTGTCTCAAGTTAGAGAACTTTGACGGATCCAACTTTAACGCATGGCGACGAAAAGTGATCTTCGGGATGCAACTCCTGAAAATCTACTATGTGGTTTCTGAAGAGAAACCCGACTTTGAAGAAGATTCTGAGTCTGAAGCCTCTTGGGCTAAAATGATCATTTCTGCATGAGTTATCTTCTTAACTGTCTGGCCGATCATCTGGCAGATGCTTACACCAATAAGCCCTATGTAAAGAAAATCCGGAATGCTCTAGAGGACAAATACAAGGATGACGAGAAACTGTCTAAGTCTCACTTTATTGACAACTTTCTGGACTTCAAATTCGAAGATGACACTGAGGTTTTGCCTCAAGTCAAAGAGCATGAAAAGCTTGTTATGAAGCTGAAGGATGAAAAAATTAATCTTTATCATACCTTCATTTCTGGTGCAATTGTCAATAAGCTTCTTCTATCTTGGATGTCATTCTCTACGAACATTCGAAGAAGGAAAAGACTGGTGACTCTGTCTGATTTGAAGAGGTTCATTCAGATCGAGAACGAGATTCGGACTCGCACGAAGAATGAGCTCCTTTCTAAGCAGAAGGCGTCTGCTATTATGGTGGCTGCTAACTCTGAGAAGGGAACTTGTTATTCATCCAAGAAGAAGAAGAAGAAGAAGTCATTTAACAAAAAAAACCAAAACCCAAAGAATCTAAATGTTCAAAAGAAAGATTTCAAAAAGAACGGTAAATACTTCAACTGTGGGAAGGAAGAACACTTTGCCAAGTACTACAAAGCACCAAAGAAGGGAACAACATACAATGTTAATCGACTTGTGTGGTTATGCTCTTTCAAGTGATAATTCCCATCAATGTCTCTGATTGGTGGTCAGATACAGGTGCTACCTGTCATGTCTGCTCCAACAGAGATTTGTTCTCTTCTTATGTTGCTGCCAAAGAAAACGTATCAATGGCTGATCATTTTGTGGTTCATGTTCTTGGTGTTGGCCTCTTTGTTTTGATAATGTTTAATAAATAATTTAACACTAATGTTGTTTGTCTAGTGTTTGTGTATTTCTATTTGTTGTAGACAAACAACATGTTGGAGGTTGGATGGATTGCGTCACAACGATCATATCCAATGGAGGTTGGAGGAATCGTGGTTGAAGCCTTGCAATTCAAGTTGAAGATCCAAGTTCAAGCTTCATCCGCAAAGTGTACCAAGTCAAGCTTATTGAAGATGAAGATTGCTTGGGTAACTTAGTTTAGGTTTTATATTATGTGTGTTAGTACTTTAAGCTCAATCAATATACACACATACACGTTTTAGTTTTGTATATATATATATATATATATATATATATATATAT
>BQKN01064740.1:258711-270912 GCA_022839385.1 Asparagus kiusianus
TATATATATATATATATATATATATATATATATATATGTTTTGGTTTAATTTCTTAGATATGAAACAAATATATTTTCATATACATACTCATATGTTTCATTTTCTAGTGTATTTGCGAAAATATTGTATTTTCAGTTTATAGACTTCATAACAATAGTTTACATCTTTCTTCAAGTTTATAAAATCATTTTGTATTATTTCAAAACATGGTTAAGCTAAAATGTCAAAACTCATATGTTCATATTTTCATGTTTTGGACTATTTTGTAAAATGGTGGTAATTTTCATTTGGGAAGTCCTTTTTGGAAACAAGTCTTTGTAGCATGTTTATTATCATGTCTACAATCATTCCCCAAAGTTTTACATTTTTAGAATTTATTTGATATTTTTAAACAGGGTTTTAAAATCAACATTTCACTTTCAAACCTGAAATATTTTGTATCAGTTTGCGGTCGACCGTCACGGTGGACCGCGCCTATGTTTTTCTCTGAGTGGGCAGCGGAAACTTTCACGGTTGACCGTGACGGTCGACCGTCAAGCTGAAAATTCCCATGGTCGACCGCCACGGTCGACCGTCGAACTCCCTGGAAGTTTTCTCTGCTTTGATGACCTTTACGGTCGACCGCCACGGTCGACCGCCGCACTGTCAAATCTGCTCCAACTCCTAGTTTTCAGAGCCGTTATTGAGCTGGTTTTTTAGTCTTTTCTTGCCTTTCTCTTAGCTTTGGGGTTTCAGTAATGATTCCAAAACTAGGGGTAACAAAACTGAGAAGTGTGAAGTCTGCTCGTAAGTGAAGCTAATAAGGAAGCTATTTCCAGGTGTCACAAGGAGCACCAACCTATTAGATCTAATTCACTCAGATACTTGTGATTTCAAGAGCTTCGTCACTCAAGGCGGCATGAAGTACTTTATCACCTTCATTGATGATCATTCTCACTTCTATCATATCTACCTACTAAAATCTAAATATGAAGCATTCAGCAAGTTTATCGAGTTTCGGACTCGTGTGGAGAAGCATCTTGGACTTCAGGTGAAAAGACTCAGGAGCAACAGAGGAGGAGAGTACCGATCTAAGGAGTCGGAAGCATACTTCAAGAAGTATGGAATCGTTACTGAAACTATGACTCCATATTCTCTGTAATCTAATAGGATTACAAAAAGGAAGAATCGCACATTGACCGAGATGGTGAATTCAATGCTAATCACATCTGGTCTACCTACCTGCTATTAGGGAGAGGTTTTACTGATGGCAAACTGGATTCTGAATAGAGTATCATATTTCAAAACTGATAGTACTCCTCATCAGTTATGGTTAGGATATCCAGATCCTTTGGATAGTCCCAATGTGTGGGGGTGTCTCACATATGTTCGAGTTCCAGATATCAGAAGGTCTAAGCTCGTACCAAAGGCAAATAAATGTGTGTTTCTTGGCTTTGCTGAAGATAGCGATGCTTACAAGTTCCTTGACCTTAGAACTAACTCCACCATTGAAGCTCGAGATGCAGAATTTTTTGAGGATAAGTTTATCAAAGATAAAAGTTTATTGTTCAAAGATATAGTAGAGAATGCTAGTACGTCAGATGCACCAGAGGAGCTATTTTCGCAAAAAACTAAATGTGTCAATGATGAAGGAGTTACCGAACCACCATCCTAGCATGTCAGGAGAGAACAAGATTTCGGAGATGATTTCATCACCTATAATGTGGAAGAAGATCCACAGACTTTTTAAAAAGCGATGCAGTCAACAGACATTCTTCTAAGGAAAGAATCTATAGATGATGAAATAGATTTATTAATCCAAAATCATATTTGGGAGCTGGTGGATGTACCTGAAGGTGCAAGGTCTATCAGTTACAAATAGATCTTCAAGAAGAAGCTTCGTCCTGATGATACTATTGATAAATATAAAGCAAGATTTGGCAAAAGGAATCTCTCAAAAAGAAGGAATAGATTTCTTTGATATCTATGTACTAGTTTGCAGGATCACTACCATCAGAGTGGTTATCACATGGGTGACGATTAAAAGGTTTGTCATACATCAGATGGATGTGAAGACCACATTTCTCAATGAAGATCTCACAGAAGAGATCTATATGGAAAAACCAGAAGGACATGATGCTCTAGCTAGAAAAGTTTGTAAACTTGTTAAATCTCTATATGGACTTAAGCAGGCACCAAAAATCTGGCATGAGAAGTTCGATAGGGTTGTTCGCAACATGGGTATCAAGTCAGTGAGTCTGACAAATGCCTATACATCAAGGTCACTGAAGGAAATGTGGTGGTTATCTGCCTCTATGTGGATGATATGCTTATCATCGGGAGTGATTTGAAGATAGTAATATCTACCAATAAATTTCTCTCAGCACAGTTCAACATGAAGGACCTTGGAACTGCAGACATGATTCTCATAATCAAAATCATATACTCTGAAGAGGGTATTAGATTGTCTTAATCTCATTATGTTGAGAGCATGCTAAGAAAGTATGGCTATTAAGACATGTCAGAACTGTCAGTGACGTATGATTACAACAAAAAGCTTCGACCGAACACTAAAAAACTAGTAGAACAGCTAAGGTACTCAAAGATTATTGGGAGTCTTATGTACGCGATGAGCTGCACGAGACCAGGCATAGCATTCGTTGTAGGAATGCTTAGTAGGTTCACATGTAATCCTGGAAGGCTTTATTAGGATGTTGTCCAGAGATTGATGAGATACTTGAAAGGAATTATAGGTTTGGACCTATTCTACACTGGATATTCGGCTATAATCGAAGGCTATTCAGATGCAAGTTAGTGCTCAGAACCATATGAGTGCAGAACTACTGAAGGTTTTGTCATCGTCATGGGTAGAGCTGCCGTCTCGTGGAAGTCTATGAAGCAAACTATGATTGCACAGTCATCGATGGAATCTAAGTTCTTCGCATTGTGCTGCGGGAGATGAAGCTGAGTGGCTCGGTTGTTTTCTTTGAGACCTTCTATTAACAGAATTACAATGCGCAATTACTATCTATTGTTATAATCAGGCGGCGAGTGCTGTGGTAGCGAACTCGATGTTCAATGGAAAGAAGATGATCATTCGCCTAAAGCATGGCTATTTGAGAGAACTCATTTGCCAAGGAGTCATCTTTGTGATAGACGTCTGGTCTTCAAAGAATATGATTGATCCTTTGACTAAATGTCTAAAAAAGGATATAGACAAAATGACGTCTGTTGGAATGGGTTTTAAAGCTTTGTGAGTCTTACAAATACTTACCATTTACATCAAGTTATTAGTTCAAAGCTTACGCTACTAATGATAAGATGATTGATTCAAAAGTCGAGTAAGATTTACAAAAATTGGTGAGTCTTACAAATACTTATCATTTACATCAAGTTATTAGTTTAAAGCTTATGCTACTAATGATAAGATAATTTGTTTAAAAGTCAAGTAAGATTTTCAACTAAAATCCTATCATGGTAAAGAGGATGGCTGTTAAGCCTTAATGAGTCCAAAGCATTTCGGATGCGGGCTGTTGGATAGGTAGCATGCCTAAAGGACTCACTGATGATCCTATCATGTAAAGGGGTTGGTTGTTAAGCCTTAATGAGTCCAAAGTATTTTGAATACGGGGTGTTAGATAGGAAACACGCCTAAAGGACTCACCTAGAATCCTATCATGAGAGAGGATGACTGTTAAGACTTAATAAGTTCAAAGCATCTCGGATGCGGGATGTTAGGTAGGAAACATGCCTAAAGAACTCACATATGTCTGGATGGAGATTTGGTCATCTCCTATGGTGTTTTATGGAAAGATACTTAGAGCCCTAGAAGAAACTAGAATATGCATAGGGCCATAAATGTGCAAAACAAAGGTAAAGACATAGCAAGTGTGGTTCAAAGGGAAAACTACCACAGAAGAGTTTGATCTTGTGTGATCACTGGATCTTAAACATGTGATAGTTCAAGTCTCTCCGACACCAAGCATATATCTTTTATTTAGTTGGTCTAAGGGGGATTCAAGTTATTGCAACATCTACCTTATGTAAAACGATTGAAACAATGACACCATTACACGACACTAGTTTAACAACTTGCGGGGAAATGTTAGATTTTTTGGTCAAACCTGCTTTCCAAAATGAATTTTCAAACTATATATATATATATATATATATATATATATATATATATATATTTGAAAGTACCCTAATGCCACTAGGAAAGAACCCTAGAGGGGGGTGAATAGGGTTTATGCTAATCTAATCTGATTTATGCTAAATTAAAACTTATTAACAAATTATCTTAACAAATAAGATATAAACAATATATGTGCAAGGATAATAAACCAGGGGTAATATGAACACAAACAAGATAGTAGGAATATAAATAATAAGCAATAGACAAAGGCGATATAAGATATGAATAAAAAATAAGTGCACCAATGCAATCACAAACAAATAATATGATCACAGAGTTCGGTCCCCATGACTTACGTTTCCGCTCCTCACCTCGAGGAGATCTCCATTATCACAATCGGGTTTTATACGCTCACACAAATAACGTTTACACATCACACTCGATTTTCTAGTTCACCGAAAACTTTACAATCACTCATAATGTAAACACACTAACTACCACCTCAAGTGTTGGTCTCTAGCTCGTGTCTCACTCAAGTGTTAGGAATTACAACCTCTTTAGACATTACCACCTACCCTACTCCTCTTGGGACGATCCCATCTCTCACCACACACTTCTCTTAGTGTACTAGTGTAATACAAGATGAATCCTCACAATTAGGATCAAATACAACAATTGTTATTCTCTACTATGAATGAGGATACAATGAAAGCTCACACTCTAAGTCACAAACACACAACCTAAATTATACTATGAATGTAAATACAATAAGCTCTATGGTTGTGCGTGAACAAAGAGATTTAATAAAATCAACTAAACTCAATATAAACACTAGCTTAAATAAAATGATAATCAAACAATATAAAAGTAAAGCTAGATTGAGTTTAGGAAAACTTCTCTATAGATAACAAGAGAGAGGGAGAAGAGTGAATGCTCAAACACCAAAGGATGGTCTTCACTTTGCTCTTGTAAAAGTTTTTTCACAAACAAACTCTTAAACAAACTTAACAAAACTTAGAACCCTTGTAAAACTTGTTTTAAACACTTCTTGATTAATTTTGAACTGAGGTTATGTGGGGATATTTATAGGAAACCCCAAAGCCAAGAAGAAACCAACAAAACCTAACAAAAAGACAAAAATAACAAAAATAAAAAACTAGCTGTTACTACCATCGATTGATTGATCAGTCGACTGATGAGCTGACCGTTAGAGTCAGCATCCAGCTTGTCGGTCGACTGATGACTTGATCGGTTGACTAATAACCTCATCAGTCGACTGGTCAGTCGACTAAAAGAAAACAAAAACTTTTTGTTAATTCCAGGCATATTCTTCAGTCGACACATCAGTCGACTTACCAGTCCACTGATAACAGGTTATCAGCCTAAATCAAATAGTAAAACTGATTTTTGAAGTGCCTTTAAAAATAGCAAATAAATTCAAAAAATATAAAACTTTGGAAAATCATTGTAAACATGTAAATGAATATGTTACAAAAAGAATTTTTGGAATTGCACTTCTCAATAGTAAAAACTCAATGTTTTTCAAATATGTCCAGAAACATGAAAATTAAACATACATGTTTTTGTCATTTAACATAAAAACAATATTAAAACTTTTGTAAAATAATTTTATAGACTTAATGAATTGATATAAAATATTGTTATGAAGTCCACAAACAAATAATTTAATATTTTCATAAATTTATTTTTGTATAAACTTAAAAACTATAAAACCAAAATATGTATATATATATATATATAACTACTATATTTTATACACGTGGTTAAATATCATGATTAAATATTTTTGGCTTATTTTCAAAGTAAAATTTGTTCATCAGTTCCACTTTAATAGTTTGTGCTCAGTTTTGTCTCTAAAATTTTATATCGAGATTTTTTTATGTTTGTTTACATGGGCTACACCCAATATAAATTTTTATGTTGATCTTTGAATTGATAAAAAAAACAAATATAATTTAAATCTAATTTGAATTTTTATATTATTTTAACCGATATGAAACCAAGCTTTATTTGAGAAAATACAGTGTTGCAAAAGTAAAAATATTAAAATAGTGTTAGGTGAATATTTAAAACTAATAAGGCAAAATGATTGACTAAATGTATGCTACAACAATATAAAAGAAAATATAAAGTTTGTTCCTAATCATTGATAGAGTTCATAAAAAAATATAAATTAAAAATTAATACTAACTCAATTATACTTTTATATGATAAAAGCATCCACATAAGCACATGAAAATATTGAAAAAGTTCATGAAACTCCATTCTAAAGATTCCTAATTTTACTCAAAATAATTAAACTATTCTATAATATATTTAGAAAACATTGTCTTTTATTCCTTCTGTTTTATTTTTAATTGAGCTAAGATCAATCCTTCTTCATTTTTTTTCTTTTTCCCGGGCAATTCTCGTGTCTTTATCATCTACATCGATTGTGATATCAAGTTGGAATTATATTTTTTATGTTGTTATCATTCCTAAGCTCATTAATCTTTTATCTTCTTATTTAACTTTGCAAAGAAGTTAAATGTATTTTCGATGTTCAACACAAACTGCTTAAAATATATACTTTGATTTTTTTTATTTCAATGAGAATAAATGTTAATTTTATATATATGAAATTCTTTGTGTTCCTAGTTTATTACTTAAATAAGATTAGAAGCTACCTCTTTTTTTCTACAATGAATTCTTTTGATATACATCCAAAAAGAGTTTCTATAATATCAATGATATTACCTTTGCTCTATCCCTCTCATTTTTTATAAAGATCTAAACTAAATATTTATATTTTTCATTACTAATTTGCCTTAAATTGTAATATTAATATTTAATTTCTTTAGCATTTGAAGAACAAAGTATGAAATTTATGAATACTTACTAATTTTTTTATATATTCCATGGAGAATTCTTCTTTAATTGGGATAAAGTTGTTAAATAATTTTTTAAGCAACTCAGTCGATGCTTATTTAATAGATATGCTTTATGGTAATGCTAATTCAAGTGATTTATGGATATTTTTTGAATTTTAAATTTATTTCCGCTACTTTCTCATTTGTAATGGAAATAGCTTAATTCTTTTGAAGGGTATCTGTGAACATTCTGATATTTTCTCTATATGTAATTTCTTGTATTCTTTTACCCTATAAATATTATTAAAATAAAAAATTAATATTTATAAATTATAATTAATTAATTAATGCTAAGCTATTATATTATAGTATTTTATCATTTTTATGGATTTAAACATTTATCAATTAATGTTACTAATGTATTTTTGCTTCTCCAACCTATTAGCTAGGAAAATCATATGTAGTTACTTTAATTTATATAGTAGCGATAATTTTAAGCTATAATATTTTTAAAAAATTTATTCCTTAGCCGAATGTTTTTAATCAATTTTTATTGCTTTTGTTTACCAATATCAACTTATACTATTTTTAAATGTTGAAAAGGGATAGTAAACCCTAAATTGGAAATCACACACACACACACACACACATCTTAATGAAAAAATACCAAACAATTACACTTTTCTTTGCCAAGTTTTAAAATTTCAGTCTTTTTTATAGTTTTGAACTTTGAGGGTGTGATTTGTAGTTTTTAAAACTTTAGGAGAGTTTTTTCAAAAAAATTCTTTTAAGTTTGATAGTTATAACTTCTATATTTCATGTATTGGTGGTAATTTTTTTAAATGTCAGGATATTTTATACACCTCTAAAATTTTAAGGATGCTTTTTACAATTATTAAAGCTATAGATTAATTTTGAAAAAAATTAAATTTCAATGGTTTACCAATAGTTTCCAGATTTGATGTGTACTTGTTATAAATTTTTAAAATTTAGTGTTTTTTTACAATTTTTAAATTTTGAAGGAGTTTTTTTACAATTTTTGTAACTTTGAGGTTAATTTCGGTAAATTTTAAATTTTTAGGTGCCTGAGGGTGATATCTTAAATTCATCTTTTATTCTCTGTAAATTTTAAAATTTTAGAATTTTAGGATGATTTTTAATAGTTTAACATTTTGAGGGTGTTTCTATAATTTTTGAGATATTGAGGTGTTAATTAAAAATTTTAAATTCTTCAGAGACTACTGTTAATTTCTTAATTTCATGTTTGTTATTTTAAATTTTAAAATATCAAAATATTGTGGGTGCATCATAGTAATCCCTAGAATTCATCTATATTGTTTATAAGTTTTGAAAATTTTGAATTTCGAAGTGCTTGTTTGTGAACTTTTGAGGGTGTTTCTATAATTTTTGAGACATTGAGGTGCTAATAGTAAATTTTAAAATTCTTAACAAACTGTTGTTAATTTCTTAATTTCATGTTTATTATTTTAAGTTTTGAGACATCACAATGGTTTTTGTAATTTTAAACTTTTCAGGATATTTTTGTGTAATTTAATTTAAAACTTTTTAGGATTTTTTTGTAATACTTTATATATTATAGTATGTTAGCTACGTATAATTTCTTTATCTTAACAAACTAATACCATAAAGATGTTTTATATATTTTATTAATATTATTTTTTAAATTGTTAACATATAGATAGTTCACATAAGATTAGGATATAGTATAATTATGATTAAGATAAATTAATATATAAATGAAATATTCAAAATAATGAAGGGTAATATTGACTAGTGAAAGATTTCTCTAAACTCATGCTTTTAAAGGGAATATGATATATATATATATATATATATATATATATATATATATATAACCAAAACGTCTATGTGTGTGTATGATTGAGCTTAAAGTACTAACACACATAATATAAAACCTAAACTAAATATACCAAGCGATGAGCTTGATCTTCAATAAGCTCTTCTTGGTAAACTTGCGGATGAAGCTTGAACTTGAATCTTTAACTTGAACTGTAAGGCTTTACTCCACTATTCCGCCAACCTCCATTGGATATGATCGTGAAAGTTTGATTCTATCCATCCTCCAATATATTGTTTGCCTAGAATAAATATAAAACACAAACATTAGACAAACAACATTAGTTGTAAATTGTTTGTTAATCATCATCAAAACAAAAGGACCCAAAAATATTAACTACTAGTAATTTTCATAAATCTTTAGTAACCTAGTGGAAGTAAAAGTTTTAGTGCTTCAAAAGGTCCTCTGTTCGAGGCTTGCCAATGACAAGATGATAATTGTTTTGTTTTAATTTATCCCTCATAAGTTCTAGTGGGTCGTGGGCCGTAGGTCGTGGGTCATGGGCCGTGGACTCGTGGGCTCAAGGACCGTAGACCAATAGGCCGGTGATCAGGGCTAATCGGGCTGAGACGCTCAGTGACGCTTTGTAAGGCGTACTTTGCACTTCGCACGGAGGCATCGGGACTAGGTGGCGCCACGTTGGCTGCCACTACGGCCGCCACGAAGGTCGCCTCGCAGGCTGCTTCGCAGCATGCAGATGAGCTTCTCATTCGCATGATAGTGCGACCTAGTGTTCTCGAGATCAGACGATGCTCCTCTATTTGACGAGGTTCATCAATTTGACGAGACTAGTTTGGTTGACGAGGTTCGCCCATTCGACAAGGTTCCTCTTACTGACGAGGTTCGTCTGATTTGCAAGACTTATTTGATTGACCCGTTTGATGAGGTTCGTCTGATTTGTGAGACTCGTTTGATTGAACCGTTTGACAAGGTTCGTCCGTTCGACGAGGTTCGTCTGATTTGCGAAACTCGTTTGTTTGACGAGGTTCTCCGACGAAGTTCGTCTTACTGATGAGGTTCGTCTGATTTACGAAACTGGTTTGTTTGACGAGGTTCGACCGATCAACGAGGTTCGTCTGATTTGCTGCATGGTGCAATGTGACCTTTGCGTTCAGACGTTACTGCATGCAACAGTTACAACAACATTTAAATTAATTATTGTTACAATCATAATGATTTGTAACAGTCACATTGATTGTAGGTGACTCTTGAGCTGGCTTTAGAGGCCTATAAATAGTGCCTCTTGGGGCAACTCTTGGTGAGCTCTGGTATACCCACGAAAATACATTGAGCTGTTGTGTTGCTGCTAGTGCAGAGCCTATGCCCAAAGGAACTGTTGTGCTGTTGCTACTACAGGGCCTGTGCCCCGAAGGATTTTTGCCTAAACCGAAAGGTTTAAGAGATCGAGGAGATTTTTGTATTGACTGAAAGTCTTATAAATCGAGGAGATCTTGACAATACTTGGTTGGTACATACCATTGTATTGTACTGTTGTTCCTGGAAGCAATTTAGCATTGAGATCCTTACACCGGAGTAGGCCAAATATTGCTTTAAGCACAATGTTTTATAAACGCACAACAGTTAACTTAAAAAAGTTTAAATTTACAGCACATCAACTTTCACTGTTTTATCCCAGGTGTAACCACAATCTCCAACAAAAACGTGGGTAAATGGGGAATGTTAGCGGAGGATTCAAAACATGGGTAAGTGGGAAGTCAAGAGAATATACGAGTAATGTAATTTTTATTTTTATTTTTTATTTTTTAATTTCCCCCCCTTTATAAATATTTTTAAAATCTTTAAGCTACAAGAACATCATTGGGTTTGCAACAAATGTGACCAAGTAAGGATATAAACACCAAAAAAGGATCCAAAAGGCGGGCTTCTCTTAATAAGTAGAAATAGATAAACAATTAGTTTCGTCCAGCAATCTGCGCAAAGTTTTGGTTTGGAAAAAGTTGGAGATGTCTTGACACTTTCCTAATATTAATAATACTACTTACATAAATAACAAATGCTATGTTAAATTATCGCTGTCTAAACAGATATTTTAAATAGAACAACGATAAGCTTTTTTTGAAGAACCCTTTTTATAAAAAATATATATATATAAATGTATATTTCCGTATACACAGTGCATAACCTTCGTGTATGTCACCCATCGTATACGCTGCTTGGTTATCTTATTGAGAAGTGTGAGCCTGTCCAAAGTGGCAAAGTTGCCACTTTAGAAGGACTGGGAAGGAATTAGAAAGGGATGAGTCATGAGAGAGCTTCAACTTCAAGGGGGGATGGAAAGATGCGCGCAGGGTTAAAGAGTCGAGGCCCGGTGTAATGAAATTTTCACAAGTGGCAGCCGGACAGTTTGGCTTCATCCTTATTCATTTCATCTGTCCATTTTACTGCTATTGGCATTTACCATCGGCTTGGTGATTTAAAGATACGTCTTTGTTTGATATTAGAAATAGATATTCATGTAAATGAAGGTACTCCTGAAAAAGTCTACTTTTGCATTTTAACACAGTAACAACTTGTTATTTGTAGAGATGCCTCTCAAAAGGGCTAAAATACTGCATTTGCATTTTTTTTTTGTTGGCCCCTTTAGATACATTGGTTTATTATTTATTTATTTACTACTATGGCGACAATTTGGTATTATTTTTGACCCTGATGATCAATTAGGCTCAAAAGCTATCTGCCGGCAAGACAAATTTAAAATTATTCCCTTAAATCATTACTATTTTGATATTAGCCCCCAAATCATTAAAATCTAAAAATAGTTTACCTATTTAACTTAATTATAAACCCAAACTCATCTCCAACTCTCTTCTTCCCAATTTTACCCAAACCCATCTCCAACTTAATTATATATATATATATATATATATATATATATATAGGAGTCTTACTCATCTATCAACTTAAGTATAAACCCAAACTCACCTATCATCTATCAACTTAGGTTTAAAAATGTTGAAACCGAGTCTTACTCATCTATCATCTCCAACTCATCTTTCGACTTAATTATAAACCCAAACTCATCTCCAACTTAATTATAGATATAGATTTACCTTATTATCAATTTTATACCCTTTCTTTGTAAAAATCAAAATTATATTAGAATAGGAATAATTACATAATATATTGAGAAATTTTGGATTTTTTCATCCCCTCTGACATAATGATAGAGATGTCATTCTGAAATAAAGATTGAAAAACAAATCTAGATAATTTTTGAATGTTGGTATCGTTTAGAAGATATGCAAAATCTAGATAAGTTTTAACCGTTGGGGCAACCGTTTGGGTAGAGTCATCCCAACGGCTTCTGTCCGAACAG
>BQKN01064740.1:291124-339948 GCA_022839385.1 Asparagus kiusianus
TAATATTTATACCATTCTCCCCCTTTGTCATTAACAAAAAGAAATAAACATCTTATTCTAAGCATGCTGTAATTTCTTCATCATGAGCCAATACATTAAAAAGATCTTCCAGATTATGAACATAGTCCATTACTTCATCCATCCATATGGGTAGGCAAAGACTGGCTATAAATACCAAAACTTTACCAAAACTTCAGCAATTTCCATCTTCACAATCTATTTTTAAGATAAGTATCTCATGAATAAAATATAGGATATAAACATACCAATCATGATAAAAAGAAACACAAACTCATACATAGTTTTAAACATATAACCAGAAACATAGTAGCAAAATACGTAAGTCTAAGTAAACATCAATACATAATTTTTGACATAATTTAGACACACGAATAAACTAAGTACTTAATTGTTTTTGACATAACAGACCGGAACTATTCTAAATGATGCATGCATAGCCTTCTAACTTGATAGTCCTGGTGGAGGTTGATTTCCTTGGAAGTAGGCATTGAGCTTCATGTCCAAGGTATCAATCTTCATATTCATTGTGTCAAACTTCATCTCCAGGATATCAAATTTGTTGGTTAATGCTTCTTGACTTTTCAGCATAAGCATATTTTGATCATACAAAGCTTTTTGTCCTGATTCCAAATCAAGTATTCTAGCGGACAATGTATGTATTGTGCGTCAGAGAAGCAAGAAGGTTCATTCATTGATGGTGAAGTGTGACTAGTAGAAGGTCCAGCTTCATCAGTGGCTTGTGGTATATCTTAGGGGTGTTGTTCTGGTTGAGGTTGGGGTTCATCTTTGTGAATGTTAAAATTGGTTAGTTTCATCCGAGTTAAGGCATTGGAGTCAAAAAGATCGAAGGAACTGATCTTAGAAGTTTCAGTTTCTAGATCAACATCATATGCCTCAAATATTCTCATAAGAAAAGATCAAAATGGAGAAGATCCCTTAGGAACAACTAAAATATTTTCATAAAATACCTCAGCCCAATTTACTTTTATGTTAGCCATAATTACGCAGAGGGCTTTGGCTAGGTCAAGAGATATAAAATGAAAGCTTCCAATTTTTAGAAAAAGGTTGTAGGTAAGAATTCGAGCTATAAACCTAGGTATAGGCCTAAGTTTATTTGAGTTATTGAGAGGTTTGCCAAAACCGTATGAAGAAAAATATGATTAGCAAGCAAATATTTATCATTCATTCTAATAGATGAAAGACTAACACCTTGATAAGGAATATTAAAAATTCTACTTAATTTCTTAGGAGTCATATTAATTTTAATTCCCTTCACAAGAGTACTAAGAACATCCGAGTGACGATCGATTTCATATCTAGAGATAATGACATAAAATAGTTGAACCAACAATGGATAATATGGTTTCCTATTTTCAGAGGAAAAAAGATCTAATAATCTAGCACTTGCAAAGTAATCACTGAAATTATGAGTGATGAAATCATCAAATTTAACAAATCTACCAGGTATAATTTTGAAAGATTGAAATTCCTTAAATTGGGCAAGCAAAGAGGGGTCTTTAAGATAAATTGAATAATCTTCAACTACATTTGATGGTCTAGACCCAGGCATCTTTGTTTTTGACATTATTCAATTTCGAAATTGAAAATGGAATAGGGGAAGAGAGCTTACCAAACTGTTAAAACCCTAGAAGTAGTCGGCTAATTAAAGCTGTAGTCGATTACTAAGACTGAAAAACTCAAAGTAAACAAGAAATTTGATACAAATTTTGAGAGAAAATGAGAAAGAGAGGACGCCCTAACCTTTGAGAACGGATGAACATATGAGAATGAGGGTTCTTTTGGTTTTGGGAAGTGAAAAAAATGTATGAAGATGAGGGAGTTAGGGTAGTTTCCTTTAGTTATAAATGAGTGGCTAAGATTTGACCAAATAATCAAATGAAAGGTTAAAATTTAATCTTAGTAAAATTTGATATGGGATCATTATTCATTTGGTAAAAAATGAATGGTTGAGATCAAATTAACTTAAATTTAATGGGTTTTGGGTTTGGTAGATATAGGATCCAATATGCCAAAATTAGTGTAAAAAAGAAAACTGCAGGTTTTATAGTCGACTACTAATATGATTAGTCAACAACACTGTAATTGATAGAGAGCAGTTTTCTGCTTTCACTTCTTAGTAGTCGACTACTACTCCTACTAGTCGACTACCAAAAATCAAACAGAATGTGATATATGCAAAAGTCTGTGCATGTAGTCGACTAGTAACTTGATTAGTCGACTATTAAGGCTAAAAATGCATATGTATTGATTTTAAAACTTAATTTAAATCTTCCAAAGAACATATACCTAATTCTCTTCTTAATTTATATATTTCTTCTTTTAATGGTTTTGTTAATATATCTGCTATTTGTTTATCAGTTGAAATAAAATCTAAAGAAATATCACCCTTAAGCACATGATCATGTAAAAAATGATGTCTAATGTTAATATGTTTTGTACGTGAATGTTGAATAGGATTTTTAGATAAATTAATGGCACTAGTATTATCACACATTATGGATGATGTGGAACATACTATACCATAATCAGACAATATTTGTTTCGTCCATAAAACTTGAGCACAAGTAAAACTAGCAGCAATATATTCTGCTTCAGTCGTTGATAATGATACTTGTTTTGGTGAAAAGTTGGTTCTTTCATTAACAGACTCATCACAACTTTAGTCGTTACAATGATCTTAAAAAATAAAAATAAAAATTATAACTTTCTGAAAACACACACAACAGACGTTTATCACCTGCTATTTACGTAGGATCTTGGCCTGTGTCGGGGTTTATCCATGGACCACCGACTGATCAGATCCAATACAAAGATTTTGTTATCTCGCAAAGGAGACAAGAAACTAAAGTAACTATCTCGACAAAGCGAGATAATCACTCTTCTCGAGAATCGCAGCTAGGTACAATCTCAAGGAAATGGATGAACGGATGCAGATCTCTTAAACTCTTCCCCTCCTTATGCTGAAGAACTCGCCAAGATCACTTCCTCCTCTATGAAATTCATGCTCCTCACTCTTCAATTCGACGGGGCTTCGTCGAGGATTAAGAATTCTGGATCTCCACAAATAAAGGTCCTATGGTCATATTTATAGGCTTCGGGAGCTTGGTTTTCAGATAAGAACAATCGATTCTCTCTTATCTTCAGTTAAAATTATGTTCATGTCAGTTGAAGAGGCTTTGGATCAGAATATACCAAAAATATGCGGTTAACAGGCGGGAGACATCATTTTCGGGGTCGGGACAGAATCTTAGGCTCGGGACAGAATCTCAGGCTCGGGACAGTCCTAGCCAAGCCGAGACTGTCTCGGCCTTGCCGAGAGGCCGAGACAGTCTCGGCCCTGGCCAAGACACAAATGTGTCTTGGCCTTTGGCCGAGACGCCGTTTTGCCCCCTTTGACTGTTTTTGTAGTAACTTTCTGATCCGGTTTCAGAACGACATGATTAAAAGTGCATTGGAAAGCCGGAGAAGAGATCTCCTCCCATAGGTGGATCATACATAGAGTGGATGAGATACGAGTGATGCTTCATCTTTTACGGTCGAAACGTAACTCCCGATCAAGTTATTTCATCACCGTTTAACCATCTCATTGACTTGTACGCCTGGTTAACTTGCTTCATGCATTTGTTGACGTTAGATAATCCTCCTTAACTCAGATAATAATATTTATCATCTTCCCTCTGCCTCGAGTACATGCGATAACCTGTAGGTAATTTTTGGCGCCTACAGATACCCCCTCCAAAGTGTTTTAGCCGTATTTTTTTACAGAGGAGGCTGGAATACTTTAGATATGATAAGCCTCAACCTTTAATTAGCATAAAAGGACCTGTAAATTACTTCAGTTCTTGACTTTTTTAGTTCTCAGTCTATTCAATATTTTATCGAATAGCCAAAATTTCTTCGATGTTGCGTTTATCGTCTGACCATTGTTGAAGTCTCGAACTAAAATTGGTGTATTAGTTTCCAATCTTAACTCATGTCATTGAGTCAACGTTGAACTGATTATCCTTATTGGGAATTCTTATCTGAAAACATGATTGAACTCTCTGTGATCATCTTTTGACCTGAAATTGATCTGAGCCTTGTTTTGGCGAAAACTATCAACGTGTTGACTAGCGTTAACTTATAACTGTGCGTTGACTGACGTTGTCCTTCATTGTAATGCATTGACCAGCGCTAACACAGCTTAAGCTCTTTGGAGTGTGGCATTCCTAAGTGTCGAGGCTGCAGAACTAACTGTTGAGGCTGGTTTACTTAACCACTGTGGAGTTTCGGTTGTAGGACCAGCTATTGGCGCTGATATGGCCATAATCGCTAGAGAGGCTTCTTCATGCGATATTGATGTTGTCTTGTGTGTTCAAGTTATGAAGCCAACTGATGAAGCTGGTGCGCCAGTGACTATCGCACTTATAAAATTTTTGGCAAATCCTCAGCCATCAATGAATTTGATAAGTCTTTACTGACTACCGTTTGAGTCGGGCTAGCATACAGATTGTTTAAGTCCGTTCCGCATGTAACGTTGTGTGAAGATAGTTAATTCTCTTAGTACTACGATATTAAATACGTAGACTTCGTCTTTCTTATGGGAATAGACTACCCAGCTACACGTATTAGGCGTAGGCTTAACCCTATTTTTGTCTTCTGGAGAGGAAGAATTTTATATTCTATCTTCAGGTGCAAAAGAAATTTAAAGTGGGGGTTTGAGACGATCCTAATTTTTACTGCTTTGATCGCTCAATTTGAAAGTGGACCTCTCGTCCATGGAAAGAATCAAGAGGGGATTTTGGCTTTGGTCTGAACTGTATGAATGTTTGACCAAATAAACAGTAGGAGTGAAGATACAAATAACAGTGGGAATGTTAACTTGTACAGATCACTCAGTGGGGGTTTTCAATGTCAAGCGACAAGACCTAACACGAAAATAGGTTTGATAACAGATAAACAACGAGAGTTTGAGTGGATTGAACCAGAAAGAATTTTAGTGGACCCACCGTCAATTGATTTGATCGGTGAGGGATTTTATGGTGGAGGATCATGAGTCATTAAGCACTCCACAATTTAACGGTAGGGGTTTCATGAGGAAAGATTGACTGGATTAAGTCATTGAATCTTATCTCAACGAAAGAACGCTCTGAAAGTCACAGTGGGGGTTTTTTATCATCTTGGAAATGATTAAATAGCCATAGTGGGAGGTTCTTAATCATTTTTTATCATGATTAAGAATGAATTATTCCGATGACTAGTTTTCACCTTGAATAGTCAGCTGGTCTCGGGTTATCCTTAAGAATATTACGAGTAATATTCTCCAGTAACTTCTCATTGAAAATAAGGGAAATAACTTATCCTCTTATACTCATTGGAGGTGGGGGAAGTAGTTTAACCTCTTATACCTATCGGAGGATGGGAGCAGTTTAACCTCATATACCTATCAGAGGACAGGAACAGTTTAACCTTATATACCTATTGGAGGAAACCGTTCTCACTCGGCTTACTTTGGTATTATGATGCCAGCGTCAACCAAGGCTTGAATGCTATTTTTTAGCATAATACAATTCTTGGTGGGGTGATGTATCTTCTTGTGGTACGCACAGTACTTTGGATCCGATGTCTTGTTTTCTTCCTCCTGATTTGTAATCGGTGAAAGCTTAATTTTATCATTGGCGAGGAGGTACTTGAAGATGGCTGAAACTTCATCATCTTTGAAAGAATACTCTTCCTGGAACCTGGGATTAGAAGTCCTTTGCTGCCTCCAAGGTTGCTGTTGATGAATGTCGACAGTAGTTGCAGGGGCCTTGGCCGTTAATTAGCCTCTCTCGGCTTTTTTCCTTTTGAGAAATTGCTCGGCCTGTTCACTGCGCAATTTTAATTCTTTCCATGTGGTGTATGGCACGAACCCCAGGACTTTCAGGACATCAATAGAAAGGTTGTTATGGCAATGTTTGCAAGATGAATTTCTCTGTCACAAGATCTCTACAATTCATTGCCTTGTCACGGAAGTGTTTGATAAAGCTATCAATTGACTCCACATCCTTCTACTTCTTGTCCAGAAGTGCTCCAATTGACACTTTAGTGTTATTGTCAAAAAGTTGTTAAGGAATGAGCTCTCCATGTCATCCCAATTGTTGATACTCCCCGGCTTGAGGCATTGGTACCAATCGAAGGCGGCCCTGTGAAGGGTTCCAACGAATGACCAAACCATTAGGGGTTCATTCCTAGAGATCACTCCTATGTGAGACTTAAAATAAATTAGGTGTTGAGTGGGTGAACATTTCCTATCAAACGACATGAAGTTAATTAGATAGAACTTTATCGGGTACGGGATTGAATCCTAGTCTCTTGGATATGGATACAGAATGTTGGCCCTCTTTACTTCTTGAGTTGATAACAATGTGTTGACCTTATCCTCCAGCTCTTTCATCATCTTGTTATCCTCGTTTGCATCTTTCTTTGGAGGATGTCGAGAAAGATCAACTGAACCACCCCCGACGATATCGAGGTGTGCAATTGAACCACCCACAGTGTTACGGAGGGATGCGATTGGACCACCTCCAGTATTTTCATGGGGTGCTTCGTCCACTTTTGGATCGCTGTCACATGCGACGTTCTGAGTGTGGCGGCTTGATTTAGCCTGCTGATTGGACTCAGGTGGTGGTTGAAGTTGTTGAGCCTGTAACTCTCTCATCTGCTGTATGGTCAACTCTATCTCAGTGTTCATTTCAGCCCCGAGTTCCTCTCATTGTTTAGCCAGTGCTTCTTGAAGTATTTGGGCCACTAGGTCAAGAGCGATCAAGAACGATTCCTTACTTCCCCCATGCTGGACATGTTAGCCCTTATGTTTTGATGATAATTTACAACCATCATTATCGGTACTAATTGCTTGTTAAGTGATATTATAGTTTTAATATGTATATCAAGCTTGTTAGTACCATTCATAGAGGACTAGATAGAATATGAGCTACAACGTCAATATCTATATAGGAGGTGGAGGCAATGTGATGAAGCACATGTTAATCAAGAACAACATATACAAGTGAAAGCTTCATCAAATCAAAGCAATATCAAGACTCAAAGAGATGTTATTCTATGTGAGGATATTTGCTAGTTTTTCTTTTCTCTCTAGTTCTAGATTGTAGGTAAGTAGTTGTAGATTTCATTTGAAGCTATTCGGGATATCATACACACTTGCACACCTTTAAAACTTGTATTTTGATACTTTTGTCAAAATGATGTTTTTCAATAAATACGAGGACCTTTTTGTAAAATTCCTTTTCAAACAAGTTTTTCAAAATGATTATAAACTTTCTCCAAAGTTTCATATTTTTAAGAATTTATTTGATATTTTTAAACATGGTTTAAAGTTCAGTTTTCCTGTGCAAATCTGATCTGTGCATGTTCAGTCGACTCATAAGTCGACTTATAAGTCGACTTACGAAGTGCAGCGGAATTGCCATTTTTATATGCTGAGTCGACACATATAAGTTGACTCATCAGAGAGCCGTTGCACAGTAACGGCTAGATTCAGAAATCCGGATTTTGGGGGGTTTTGATGGTTTCTTTAGGGTTTTGGCTGTTGATATTTTTCACCATAAATACCCAACTACCCCATTTATTTTTGAACTAACTTTTGCAAGAGAAAAATCAATTGTGTTTAATTATTGAGTTCAAAAGCCTTAACTTTCAAAATCTAATTGCTTGTTTTATATTTACACATCCCACATCTCAAAGCTTCAAGTGAAATCTCTCTTCTTGCTATAGGGCTGTTGTAAGAGTGAGCACTTCTTTATTTGCTACCATTGATTGTGTGGTGATCTCGTGGAGATCAGTTGTGTCGTGAGATCTCGTGGAGATCGCTGTGTAGAAGAAGTTCCGGTTTCCAAACCGGGTTGTGTAGTGGATTCTCCTCGAGAGTGGGGAGCGGGGACGTAGGCTAGAGAGCCAAACCTCGTGAACACATCACGCGTCATTTGGATAACAATTTCCATCTCATCTCTCTTTATTTCTAGCTTTATATTTTGTGGTGTTTACTTGTCTTAATTTTTATTGCACTTTTATTACCTTAAGACCCTAATAACCCCCCCCCCCCCCCCCCTCTAGGGTCCAACAGGACATTGTGTCGTTAGAGGCAATTGCGGAGCAAATATCTAACAGTTCGTCTTCCGAAGATAGTCCTTCGTGCATCCTCGGGTAACCCCTATATCTGATGGCTTCTAGCTGGAGCTGAGGTATTCGTTGGGCTATCCCTGAATTGGCTTTCTTTTTGGGAAAAAAAGTAAGGATTAGAGCCGTTAGAAGTAATGATAGACTTTCCTTTGTCAACCATATTAATGGTGACTTCAAGGAATTCATCATCCTGGATAGTGGATTTTCTCTCGTGAAAATGTCTTGGCTTAGGCTTTGACGCCTCAGTGGCAAGTTTCTCGAATATCGAGACCTTTTGTGAAACAGTCCTGGGGCAGCTACATTTCGATAATACCACTCTGATAAGCCTCTTACATGGACAATGTGAGTTACTTTCTCGTACATCATCCTTTTGGGATTTGTTCACACCCCTAGCCTGATGGTGCAGCTTATTGGAGCAATCCATCTCTTGTTGGTGTGATACCCTACGTATAATATTATCTTTTGATAGACACGTCTTCTTTTAGGGAAGAAGAACCTTGTTGACATTCTCAAGATGATTTGTTGTCGCCTTTAAACGATCCAAGGTCACATCAGGAGTCACACGTTTAGAACCACCCCCTTGCGAGCGTGAGATCTTGACAGGATCCTAGGTTCTAATATGAACCCCTAAGCGATCAATGCAAGGAGTCCTCTTGTGCACATCGTACGAACATGTACAATGATGTGCCCCAGTTTGTTTGGAGGCGGCAGGACACCTTTGAGTGGCCTTTGGCTAGACGGGAGTGTTTGTATGACCCCCGGCCTGAGGGATTACTTGGGTTTTATTCACCAGAGCTTTGCCTCGATCTTCGTATAGAGGACCCAAGCGATCCTTCATCAGAATCTTGAATTTAGAAACATCCATGATGTCGTAGGGCTTCGTCGGAGGTGCGGGAGCAAGAGGAACGAGATCAGAGTCTTTTTGAGTTGATTTCGGCGCTGTTTCGACTTTCGGCACCCATACTTGTTAGGATTTCGGTGGTTTTTTGGCCACCTCCTCCTTTTGCAAGCCTTGAGATTTTCACAAAGGCACGCCCGTGTGAGACACGTGCGTGTCGTTTTTGGATGCTCTCCTTCAAGGTTGAACGAGTCCTTTTGATAAGAACTCATTCTTACGTCGATGGTTCGATAGAAGTAGCAGCAACTTGCCGTTGGGGCGGCTAGATTATTTGACGCTTCCTCGTTTCCAAGTTTGATTAGTTGCGAACTCCATCGATTTGTTCTAACACCTTGGTAATTTGACGAGCTTAGCGATGGCGTCGCCTCTGACGAGCCCTCTTCATCAAAGTTGGCGTACCTTGATTGGATAACTCCTTGATTGGAGAGGAACTGTGGCGAATAGAGTCATTTGTAGCCTTCATCGATGAATACGCCTCCTTCAAAGGTGAGATCTTTCCGCACTTGTAGGGAGAGGAGGATTTTTGATGAAGACAAGGAGAAATATTCCCCGAACGTGGCATCGTTGAACTCGTACTCGACCTCTGAATCAACCGGGATCTTGATTTTTGGTTGCGGCACGACAGCTTTTGTGACGAGGTTGTTGGCTCATACTGTGGTTGTCAGCGTGTTTTGGTGGAAAGTTTGTTCTTTCATTAACGGACTGATCATAACTTTAGTCGTTACAATGATCTTAACAAATGAAAATAAAAATTATAACTTTCTGAAAACACACACAAGGGACGTTTATCACCTGCTATTTGCATGGGATCTTGGCCTGTACTGGGGTTTATCCATGAACCACCGACTAATTAGATCCAATATAAAGATTTTGTTAACTTGTAAAGGAGACAAGAAACTGAAGTAACTATCTCGGCAAAACGAGATAATCACTCTTCTCGAGAATCATCGCTAGGTATGATCTCAAGGAAATGGATGGATGTATGCAGATCTCTCGAACTCTTCCCCTCATTATGTTGAAGAACTCGCCAAGATCGCTTCCTCCTCTCTGAAATTCGTGCTCCTCACTCTTCAATTCGACAGGGCTTCGTCGAGACTTTAGAATTATGGATCTCCGCAAATGAAGGTCCTAGGGCTATATTTAGAGGCTTCGGGAGCCTGGTTTTCAGATACGAACAGCCGATTCACTCTTATCTTCAGTTAAAATAATGTTCATGTCAGTTGGAGAGGCTTTGGATCAGAATATACTAAAATCTAGGCGGTTAACGGGCATGAGACAACATTTTTCGGGGTCAAGATAGAATCTTGGGCTCGGGACATAATCTTGGGCTCGGGACAGGTGTTTGGGTCAGAAATTGCTATTTTCATTGTCATCGAATCTATTACAACTTTAACCGTTACAATAAACTCAAATAAATAAAAAGTTGATCTTTTTATAAGATCTTCTTACATAATGTAAATATAAAGATTATAATTCCTTCAAACAACATACAACAGCAGTTTATCTCTTGTTGCTTGCGTGGGGACTTTTCCTGTGTCGGGGACGCATTAGTCCGTGGAGCATCACAGATCAGATCCGGTTGATAGAAAAGTTATTCAAAGCTCTTAATTCACAAAGGAAGTAATCGCATAAGTGGTAATCTAGACCAAACGAGATTACGACTCTTCTCGAGATCAAAACCAAGTTTGATCCAGAGGAAAGGGAGTACGGGTCTCAGATCTCTCGAAATCCACTCTTTATGCATAGGAAATCGTCAAGGTCTAGCTAACCCTCTCTAAAATTTGTGACTCTTGGCTCTACAATTCTACAGCACCTCGCCCGCTTTGATTATAACTCGCCCCTTATGAAAGAAAGCCCTAGGCTCGTATTTATAGGGCTTCAGAGTACCCGGGAAATGGATTCTCAATGTTCGTGTACCAAGCTTATTAGGATAGTATTATCAGAGTATAGCTGCCTCAAGACTGCTCCACAGAGGGTCTCAGTATTTGAAAGAATTTCTGTCGAAATGTTGAAGCCCAAGCCGAGGCGTTTTCGCAAGAGAAGACTGCCCGTTCATGATGACAAACTCCCAAAAATCACCGTTAACGTGACCGATAAAGGGAAGTCAACACAGCATTTCAACCCTAAACTTTTTCTAGAAATATCCCAGTGTTTAACTCGGCTGCGATCCGGAGCTATCAGACCAAGGGATTATCAACGAATGGGCAGAGGGTTATCCTCAGATGACAAAGCGTTCACCATCATTCCCGTCCAGTTAGCTCAAATGCACGAAAATGCTCTAGTTAAGCAAAAAAAAGAGCTTAGAGCTGAGATGAAGATGGAAATAGAGTTGAACATGCAATGCATGAGGGAGTTACATGCTCAACAGCTTCAATCCTTGTCGAATAAGTACGTTAAATCTAGTCATTATAACAATGCTAATGAAGTAGGTAGTGACTCGAAAGTGGATAAAAATATCAACGCTGATACTCCTCCCAACGACAATAACCCTAGGGGTGGTCCAGTAAAATATCCTCAACCTTTTCAGCAACCCCCAAAGAAAAATGCGGATGAAGATAAGAAGATCAAAGACCTCGAAAGCAAAATTAACGCTTTGATGTCTGCTCAAGAGGTAAAGAAGACCGGTATCCTATATCCATATCCGAGAGAGTAGGAATCGATTTCGTATCCGGCGAAGTTCAACTTAATTAACTTTACGCTATTTGATGGAAGAGGATCGCCCACTCAACTTCTGATTTATTTTAAATCACACCTCGGCGTAATCTCGGGTAATGAACCTTTGATGGTCCAATCATTTGTCAGCACCCTTCATAGAGCCGCCTTCGAGTGGTACCGCCGTCTCAAGCTGGGGAGCATCAGTAGTTAGGACGATATGGAGAGCATGTTCCTCACGAATTTCTTTAACAATGATACTGAAGTGTCAATCAGGACTCTGTTCAATGAGAAACAAAAAGATGAAGAGTCGGTCAATGTATTCGTCAAGCGCTTCCGGAATAAGGCAATGAATTACCGAGATCCAGTCACGGAGGAGTTTATTCTTCAAACATGTCACAATAACCTTTCTTTGGATATGTTGGAAGCCATGGGTGTGGTACCATCTAAAACCTGGAAAGAATTAAAGGTGCACGGAGAGCAAGCTGAACGCTTCCTCAAGCGGAAGAAGGCTGAAAGAGGTCAACCGGTGGCTAATGCTCCAAAGCAAAACTTTATCCCTCGTGGTAAAGGGAAGATGTTGGCAAACACAGTTGATGCGTATCAGACATTCCAACTGTAGCCGTAACAGCAAGCACCACAGAAGTCGCCTTCTCAGTGGCAACAACGACCTCAATGATAGCAGAAGACTTCTGAACCAAAATTCTCGAAAGAATACTCCTTTAAAGAAGATGAAGTTCCTGTTATCTTCAAATACCTCTTGGATAACAACAAAATCAAATTTCCTCCAATCACTGACAAGGAGGAAGCTAAGAGGACAACGGACCCAAAATATTATGCATTTTACAGGCGGGTCCATCATCCCACTAAGATGTGCTACACCCTCAAGGACAAGATCCAAGCCTTGATCGACGTTGGTATTATCACTACAAAGCAGCCTAAGGAAAAGAAGATGCGCGTAATTGTGGTTTCTATCAGCTTTGGCTCTGACCCTCTATCATGGTTTTCAGCCAGAGCCCGTATCAAAGGTGGAGGTGAATACTATTAATGACGATCCCCATGAATAACGCCAGAAGGGGCTTGTGCAGCACACGACCCCTAACGGCGAAATTCTTTGGGTCCATCCAGATTTGCTTAAAGATGAACAATAGGCAGGGTTCTTGTCCAAGAAGAAGTCCAAGAGTAGGGGTAAATCCTGTTGTCCCGCCACAGCAATCCTAGAGAAAGACGATGAAGGCATCCCTACCTTATAACTTTTCGAGGATGAACATGAAGTCTTTGCTACCAGGGGCGAGAACGAATACCACTACAAGTACCTTGAAGTCTCTGATCTAAATGCTAAAACATTGGCTAAGCTGGGGGTGGTTACAACTCCCCCTGCACCTATAGGGAAACCCCAGCAACAACTAACTAACAGGCAAAAGGAGAAAGAGCCCCAACGCCAGGAGGTTCAGAACACGAAGCAGTCTCGATTCAATCATCCGATTAGAAGAGATAAACCAGGAAGTTCAAGCAGACTATGCCGCTTCGATGTTATGACTCAGCTAGCTAACATCCCAGCGATGATAACTCTATACGAGTTATTGCGCCTTTCCAAAGACACTAGAGAGGCCCTGTAAGAAGCTTTGGTTGATTCTGACGTATTCCTTACTCAAATCAAGCCAGTCCCCAAGGAGCCAGAGTCATTGGGTTTAACATTATAATTTGGCGGCTAATCAGTTCCCTTGTATCACATTCACCAATGATGACATACAAGTGAGAAACTCAAAGCATGATAGGCCTCTGTACTCCACCGGATACATCGGCTCCAACATTATCAACCGAATCCAAGTCGATCCGGGTTCCGCTGTTAGCATCATGCTACTCCTATTGATGTATAATCTCGGAACCCTTGCCAGCAAGTTAGCTTCGATAGGTATTATTATCTATGGATTTAATACCAGTAGGTCTAGACCATTGGGTAAAATCCGGGTAAAGTGCCAACTTGGGGATTTAAGGTCCAAGATCACATGCTATGTGATCGATGTAGAAACCTTCTATAACTTACTATTAAATTGACCCTAGATCCATGATAATCTTATAGTCCCCTTCACCCTCCATCAGTGTCTAAAATATGTAGACACTAACAATGAGGTCAAGACGGTGATCACAGATAAGCAACCATTTAATGGGTTGAAAAACTACTTTACTGACTCCCTTCTTTATGGTGCTGAATTTGATATTAAATCATCGGCCCAAGACGCGAACAACGGAGAAGAAGCTAATACCAAAGCTAGGCTTAATTACAATGGGGTTTTGTATTAAAAGACATTGTACCCTTTGTAATTAATCTTGACGATGATGAATCGTCAGATGGTAGTTGTAATTGGCAACTTACCAAACAAGTAATAAATGACGATTTAGAGTATTCACATTATCTTGATAATGTAATACATGGACTATATGATAACCCCGACATACACATGCCGCTTTGGTCATCTTGAATCATGAAAAAGCATGTCCAAGACTCATTTGGAACAATCCTCGTCATTCCCTGCTAAGGCAGGGGTGAAAAGGAGTTAGCTTTTAGTAAAGGGGATGTATCTCCACCATTAGATCTCTTCTCGAAGGAAAATAGTGACGAGGAGAGACCCGATCCTCATTTATTCAAATACAGTCAATAATCACGTAATTTCATAAAGAAATAGGGATACAACTTCGCACTCGAAGAAGTTCTTTGTTTTGGTCGAGGCCCACGGGTTCCACCTCGTCCGACCTATGTACCATAGGAAAACCCGACAATTATTATGGCTATAAAAGGGGCCTAGGCTAGATCTCTTCATCTAATTGACGAATGTTGCTGGTAAGTCATTGGCCAATTAGTGAATAAGGATAGATACTCATCTGATTCTTCCAATTGAGACTCCAACGTTAGTCTTGTAAAAATATGTAAAGACCTGATATCGAATATGGCCATGGTCGATCCTGCCACAATAGAGGAAGACGACCAATTACTAACTTAGGAAGATTCTTGGATCCATCACCTAAATATCCAATATGGTGATAGATTCAAATAAAGAGAACCCCTCACCGAAGACAAAGTGGTCCAGGTGAACATGGACGATGAAACGAATCCAAAGCCCATATTCGTCAGTGATAATCTTCCACCAGACGAGAAGGAAGAATTGATTTCCCTCATCAGGAAATACATAGATGTTTTCGCCTGGAATTACAAAGATATGCCAGGACTTAATCCAAACATGGTAGTCCATCGCCTTAACATCAAACCAGATGCAAAACCTATCAATCAACAACAAAGACGATTTCATCCACAAATTATGGAAGCAATCGAGTCTGAAGTTAAAAATATAATTGACTCAGGTTTTATTAGGGAATAGCGACATCCCAATTGGCTGGCAAATATCATACCGATCCTTAAAAAGAACAAGAAAATTAGGATCTGTATCGACTTCAGAGACCTGAATACTACTTGCCTAAAGGACGATTTCTCTCTTTCGATCATGGATGTTATTATCAACAACACGTGTGAATTCGAGAGAATGTCCTTCATGGATGGATTTTTAGGTTACAATCAAATCAAGATGTACCCGGACGATAAAAAATACACCGCATTCAGGACACCCCTTGGTGTTTTCTATTACACAGTCATACCTTTTGGATTGAAGAACGCAGGAGTCACCTATCAATGAGCAATATCAAAGATTTTTCAAGAACACCTCAGGAAGAACGTTGAATGTTATGTTGATGACCTGGTTATGAAAAGTCATAACAAAGACGATCATATCAAAGATTTGAGAATGATATTTGATTTCTTGCGGACTCACCAATTAAAGATGAATACCACTAAGTCTTTCCTCGAAATGTCCAGCGATAAGTTCCTGGGATTCGTTATCACCACTAAGGGTATCCATATTGATCCTAATAAAGTAAAAGCGATACACGAATTACAACCCCCAAAAAACCTTAAAGAACTTAGAGGATTGCAAGGGCGACTAGCCTATATCCATCGGTTCATCTCAAATCTATCTGGGAAATGCCAACCATTTTCTAAGCTCACGAAGAAGGGCATGTCGTTCATTTGGAATGACGCTTGTCAAAAGGCATTCGAGGATATCGAAGCATATCTAATGAATCCTTCCGTTCTCATAGCACCAAAATCAGGTAAAGCATTCTTGATTTACGTCAATGTGATGAATCACTCATTAAGTACTTTACTCGCACAGGATGATGACGACGGTCACTAACAAGCTATCTATTACCTAAGTCGAACTTTGGTGGGCGCCAAATCTCGATATCCAATGATCGAGAAGGAGTGTCTCGCTTTGGTGTTCCCCATCTAAAATATGTGGCACTACCTCATTAGGCAGACAATCTACGTCATTTCTAGCGTTAACCCAGTTCGGATATTCATGATGTAACTGGCTTTTATGAATTGGAGTTTAGCAAGATGGGCCCTACTTTTGTCCTAATACGATATCACTTCAAACAATATAAGTTGGCTAAGGGACAAGCGATTTGTGATCTTTTAGTGGCTAACCCTACAACGGATGCAGCCAAATTATATGAAGATTTGCCAGATGAAACCCACGAAGTTAGCACTACCTCTCATCAACAGGTGTGGTAACTATACTTCGATGGCACTTCCCAAGCAACCAATGTGGCAAGTGCTCCGGGACGTTCTAAAACTTCCTCAAGAGTTAGAGTTGTTTTAGTTTCCTCAGAAAAATATGTGATGCCTCGAGCCTATTCACTCACCGAACCATGTTCCTACAACGTAGTCGAATACAATGTGTTGCACCAAAGATCTGGGGGTCGAAGATCTCAAAACTTTTGGTGATTCTCAACTGATAGTTAACCAAATTCGAGGAGAGTACGAAGTCAGAAATCAAGACCTGATATCGTACCACAAGTCAGCCATCGAGATGGCAGGTTCATTCGAAGAATTCTTCATCGAATACATTCTGCGTCTCCAGAATGCATACGTAGATGCACTGATGGTATTAGCGGTATCTCTGGCACAGTCTCCCGATACAGAACAATGAGGCGCACACTACCAGAATTGAACTCGAGCCTCGAGATTGGCGATTTCCCATTATCGACTACGTCGTGCATGGTATTTTTTCATAAGATATAAAAGAAAAATACTTGGCCGACAAAGAGCACCGAGATTTTATTATAATACGGCAACCTAGATACTGTATCGTCGTGCATACAACGGTTTGCTACTCTGATGCCTCTCAACCAAAGAGGCGGAAAAGGCTCTCAAAGAAGCGTACGATGGAACCTCTGGTGCACATCAACCCGGTCCCAAGCTCTGTGATCATCTCAAAAGAATGGGATATTATTAGCCAACCATGGTTAATGATGCAGTTGATTACGCCCGACGGTACCACGCGTGTTAAATATACGCAAATTATATGCACCAACCCCCGGAGCACCTGCACCCTTTAGCCACTTCATGGCCATTCGAGACATGGGGAACGTATATCGTTGGTCCTATTTTCCCATCGTCAGCCAAAGGTGGCCGTTTTATTTTTACAATCACCGATTATTTTTTGAAGTATGCCAAAGCAGTTCTACTCAAAGAAGTGAAGACAAGTGACGTCGTCAAGTTTATCAAACACCACATTATCTACCGATACGTTGTTCTAAGACGGATTGTGCATGATAATGACCCTCTGTTTGTAAGCAACGCCTTCATCAAATTTTGTGGGAAGTTCAGGATCGAAGACGTTTCGTCAACATCATACAATCCTACTGCAAACGGTTTAGCTAAGGCATTCAATAAGACAATCCTAAAGGTTTTATCAAAACTCGTACGAACTAACAAGCGAGACTGGGATGATAAACTCGGCGAAGCTCTTTGGGCCTATCGTACCACAGTCCGCACGCCCACTGGGGTAACCCCTTATTCTCTCGTATATGAATGTGAAGCCGTCCTCCTGTTAGAGATTCAAATTCCATTCCTTCGTATTGCTCTTGCAACTGGGATGACAATGGAGGAACAACATCAGAAACGTCTTGAAGAACTCAAGATGTTAGATAAAAAGCGCTTGGAAACTCAGCAACAAATTGAGTTTTATCAGGTCAGAATCTCCCAGGCTTTTGATAAAAAAGTCCGACAACGAAACTTCAATGAAGGAGACTTGGTCCTTGCCGTTCGGTGACTAATGATACTCAACTCCAAGAAGAAAGAAAAATTCTAACCCAAATGAAAAGGACCATTTGTGATAGAGGTAGTCTACTCAAACGGTGCATATCGCTTAATCATCCAAGACAGTGACAAGCTCATGATGTCAATAAATGGAAAGTTCCTAAAAAATTATTATCCTTAGTACGCTCAAGATAACTTATTTAATGGGAAGTTCCTGGAGAATACTGTGCAGGGTATTCTTAAGCATAACCCGAGGTCAGCTAATTATTCAAGATGAAGACTAGTCATCTAAATAATTCATCCTTAATCATAATTAAGAAGTGATTAAGAACCTCCCACGGTGACTAGTCAATCATTTCCAAAATGATTGAAACTCTCCCATTGTGACTTTTCGAGCATCCTTTCGTTAAGATGAGATTTAATGACCTTATTCAATCAATCTTTCCTCACAAAATTCCCACGATATAACTGGGAGTGCTTGGTGATTCACGATCTTCCACCATAAAGTCTCTCACTAATCAAATTAACTGACAGTGGGTCTACCAAAAATTCTTTCTGCTGAGTCCATCCAGACTCCCACTATGTTTGTGCACTTAACATCCCTAATGTTAAAGTCCTAACACGGTACTCAAAAGTTTAAGCTACTGATTCATGGCAATTAGCGAACACCCTTCATGTTAAGTCCTAACCACTTGACACCCCCCCCCCCCCACCGAGTGATTCGTACAAATCAACATTTCCACTATTATCTACATCTTCACTCCCACTGTTTCTTGATCAAACATTTCTATAGTTAGGACCAAAGACAAAATTCCCTCTCGATTCCTTTAATGAACAAGAGGTTCACTTTCAAATTGGACTTCCTTTTGATAAACGAAAGGTCTCCACCCAAGTTAAATGACTAAACCTATAAAAGTTAAGGTTGTCTCAATAACCCCCACTTGGTTAAACCATCAAACGGTTAGGACTACAATCAGGTTTCCTTTTTGATAAATGAATGGCCTCCACCTTGTTTCCCTTCGGTCAAACCTATAAAAGTTAGGGCTGGAGTCAGAGTTTCATCTCGACAAACGAGAAATTTTATTTTTCAGATCAGGTAATTAATCCTATAAAAGTTAGGATTATCTAAATCTTTTTGATTCTCGGAGTGGAGATCTCACTCCTAATTTCACCTTTCGGATTCTCGAAGTGGAGATCCTACTTTGAGTCTCTTTTGTAACATGAGATAGAATATAAAAGTCTTCCTCTCTAGTATCATCTCGATAAATGAGAAATCTACCTTCCAATCGGGTAACCAACCCTATAAAAGATAGGGTTATCCATATCATTTTGATTCTCAAGCGAAAATTCCACTCTAAGTTTCTCTTGCCAGAGATAGAATATAAAATTCTTTCTCTCCAGCATCGGGTTCGTCTTTACCCTAAAAGAATGCCCGAAGATAGAATATAAAATTCTTTCTCTTCGATATCGGGTTCGTCTTCGCCCTAAGAAAAGACACAATCTTTTAACATCACCATAATCCATGCCCTACATGCATGTGGGACTTTATCTCAATCTCTAAATAGAGATAAATCTGTATCTAACACATGTTGCCAGGTGGTTCGTTCCTGCGAAAACGACTTAGTCTACATATTCAACATTGTAGCGATAAAAAATCCATGCCTTTTACGCATGGGGAAGTTTATCCCGAATCCTAGGTAGGGATAAGCCTACGCCTAATATGTGTTACCGGGTAGCATATTGTCATAAAAATAGCAAAGTCTACGTATTCGATACTGTAGCACTAAGTCTAAGAGAGTTTATTCTTTTAGCGCAATGTTATATGTGAAACAGACTTAGATAATTCACATGCTAGCCCGATTCAAACTGTGATCAGTAAAAGTACATCTAACCCGTTGATGGCTAAGGGTTTGCCAAAAATCCTATTAGTATTATGATTAATTATTCCAAGCAGAATGACAACTTATAATAAAAGTACAATGAGCAAAGAAATGTCTTTCATTAATAAAATCGAGTTTGTAGATACAACAATCACAATCATTCTACATGAAGCTTATGACTAAGCACGTGTTATTCTAATTTAGACAACTCCTCTACATAAGCTCACTCAAGTTCATGCTGCATTTCAACCTTGAATGATTCCTCGGTGGTGGATAATATTTTCGCGGCCTCTTCTTCTATCTTGGCTAGCTTCTGTTCCGAGAGTTCTAACTTCCCATATATCAAAACCTGTGAATGCTCTAGATTGACCCTCATCGTTTCCAAGATGACCAGAGCATCCTCCCCTGCCTTGAGCTCCTCCTTAAGTCGCTATATCTTGGCCTCGCTTGACGTAATAGAAGATCTAAGTTAATGCAAAGTTGTTTGTTTCTTAGCAAGGACGACCTTCATTTGATCCACCCCACATCGTTGTGTTTGGATTTCGAGTCCAGTAGAGGCTCGAGTATCACTCTATATTTGTAGACGAGATTTCATCTGGGCGTCTATGTATGATGGAGCACCGGCAGCTTTGAATTCTTGTAACTTTTGAAATTCGCGCTCCAGCCGGTCCAAATCGTCAGCTATAGCTTTCGCAAGGTTTGGAGATCCCGCACTCTCTATTACATTTACTTTGATAGCTAATGTTGATCTGTATTGATGGAAGGAAAGCCCCCTAAGAAGGATCTTATCGATCATCACGCTCACAAAGAAAAAGAGGGAACTGATCTCCATGCAGAGCAGGGTTTGATCTGGGTCATCATCCAACAGTAGCGCCTTAACAACATCGTGAATCTGAGACAAGAAACCTAAGAGGAAGAAGAGATAAATATTTTGATATATAAAATATTTCTAAGTCAAATAAAAACATGAAACTTACCAACGCCTACAGAGCTTTCTTCAGCTAAACGCCCCGCGCTCGGTTCCGCCTGCCCAACCTCATGAGCCGATAGAAGTACTATAGGTGTAACAGTCGTTGATGCACCAACTTCTTTAGTTGCAGTGGTCGCTACAGTCGGCTATTCTAAAGGGATGCAGAGTTGTGTCTGAGGACCCGATGACTGAGCCTCGATAATAATCCATGTTAATAGCAAGAAATCGAGATTCTTAGGTTCATCAGACTTTCTGATAAGAGTAGTTGTATCAGTCTCAATGACTGGTCCTATGATTGAAATTCCCATATGGTTAAATGAAAACCAACAAATGAATGATTGCAACACAAGAATAAAACTCATACCTGTAGGAGAACCAGCTGTACTAATTGGCTCGGCGGCCTCACGTTGGACTTGTTCTAACAATATATCATCGAACATCCTATCATCAGAGTCCAGAGGGGCTAGTGTCGGATCAAATAAGGGTGCACCCGACTCTCCGAGGGCCACACCATAGAAAGTTTCTTCATCGTCCGAACCCTCCATCGAAATATCTGTAGGAAAATCTAAGTGTTCAGACACAAAGAAGAAAAGTTGAGAGTTGGCTGAATTTGAGTTTTAAACTCACCTCTGGTAGCAACAGCAGGCTCGGCGATCCCGACACTTACATTCGCTTCTTGTAGTTTTTCTAAAAGGGCCAAAAGTATAAAATCAATTAGGGGAGGCACGTATTTTGAATCGTTCAATTCCCAAAATTACCATCTGAAAGGTATACTACCAGTGTTAGTTGTACATGGGCTAGAGACCATTGTGGATGGACCAGGTCCTACACTGACACCTTCGTCGGTCCCAACGGCTGTACCTGCTTCAACATCTGTGGGCTTCTCGGCCATGGCCTCATCCATCTCTTATAAGAAGCCAGGTCCTTCGAAATAATCAAAGTCAGGAGAAGGAGGGTTGTAGGGAGCTTCACCTTCTTCATGACCCTCTAAAATACAAAATTTGCTAAGTCCAAGATCTAATAGGTAAAAGATTCAAAAGACCACGAAGAGTTGAAGTATTACCTTCTCCACTGATAGGCGCGTCGCTAAATGGTTCTGTCTCGGGAATCGATGGCTCGGTGCATTGTCTAAAAATTATTTTTTGATGCTTGGAAGGTCAAGCCTCTTCATGATTCGTAGGCCTATCCTGTTTAGACTTAGCACGTGTCTCAATTTGCAATCCAGACTGGGGCACGGTCCGAGATCGGGTGTGAGTGATAGGGCGAGTTCTCCCTTCTTCTTCTTCAGAAGCTTCACCTGGAAGTTCAACAATCATTCTGTGAGGATAAGTGGGCAAAACTTTCCACCTCTTTCGAGCCTTAAGTTGGTAAGTTTGATCGGCGATCGACAGATCCAACAGTTCTTCGTAAGAGGATTCTGACAAACCTGTGCTAAGTTCCTCTTCATCGCTGCCCGCTGTTGTGCCTTCACCACCTACGATCTCTTCTTTCAAAGTCTCCTCATCAGAAGTGAAGGGCTCCTCTTCTTCCTCTACTCTGTGTTTCCCTCTGCCTGAGGGACCAACGGGTTCTTTTCCTTGTTTCCTCTGTCACTGCATGTTTTCCCGAACTATCCTTTTAGCGATTCGGGACACAGCTTCGGACTCTAACTTTGTGATTGGCCTCACTTGGATGGGCTCATTAGCTGCTATCAGCCACCTACAATATAAATATGTTAGCTCCAATCAGCGTTCAGCACCCGAGAGATTGAAGTAGCACCGGTACAGCCCGTTATGTTCCATAACTAAGCCCAATCACCATCTACCAGTCTGTCGCTAGTGCGGAGCTGTCGGTTCGGATTTCCGATGTAGAATTGATCATATTCAAACTGGCAGGCAAATCAACATGGTAAGTAAGGCTCCAAGTAGCAACGATTCTTCACCCAAAAGATAAGATGGCCCAGCCTAATGTTCATCAACCATCAGAAGCATCCAATATCGAGCAAAGTCCAATTCGTCTCTAGCATCTCTTCGTCAGCTAACAGCCCACTATAATGACCAGCAAATCGAGGTGCACAAAGGGAGAAGACCCAACCGTTATGAATCTGCAAGCTCTTCCTCACTTCTAGGAAGCTTCGTGCTTTCCACTTACACCATTCAAGTAGTTGCAGCATGGGAATAGACAGGTCCGCATCGGTCGGGGCGACATTATGTTAGGACGGTGAAGAACTAGCCACGCCATTAAGTGCGTATAAGGCAGCTCCACTTTCGCCATAGGAATTTGAGCTGATTGTGTATCTTTCTTTTTGAGTGAAGACGGTGACTACTTGATGGAGCCCGCGATGAATGTCGGTGACCATTGCTGGAAGAAGGGATATGCTTTTCTCATCGGCTAGCTGGACGACCGGGAATAATACCTCTATTGGCAGGGCATCAGAGGCCTGGTACGGCACAACGCATTTCTTTAACCAAATTGCGAGGTAGCCGTCCAATAAAGCCATACGCTGGATGGGCTTCTGTGCGCACCAAAGGAAGGTTCTGAACTTGGCCCCCGCAAGGAATTTACCCTCAGCACTTGTGTTGGTATAAGAGCGTGCACCAGACTTTTTAATCAACTCGTTGACCTCTGAAGGAGTTAACTGCTTCAATTCATGAATAGTCTCATTAGGTTTATCCAGATTCTTGAATAAATAACTTGAGAATTGTTTCAGATTTATCTGGGATGATTTCTTCTTTGCTACCGGGTTAACTCCTACCAGAGCTTTCCGATAGTGACAAGTGAGCTCCTATAATGTGTCAAATCAAGCCGACGTACGAGCTTTCAACTATTCCAGCTCTCGATTAGGAGGAAAATATTCCTGGTACGACATTCCCCCTATCGGCAAGCCGGAAACTTTAAACATCTCATGGAGGGGTAACCCTAACTCTTCGTGTCTGGTTATTAAAGTGTTAGAATCTGGATTGTAGAATTCTATCAGCGCGAGGAAATGGTGAACGATAATTGGCAATCCGTACTTTGTAGCGTGGACAGCTTGATACAACCTGCCCACTTTTAGGTTCGCACTCCATCGGTTAAGAACATAGTTGGTCAACCTCGCCCACCAAAGTTTATCCGAAGAGTGGGATCAACTGTAGCATCGGTGACCTATAGCGGGTAACTCTCGCCCTAATGTAGCAAGACGGTTCCTCATAGTATTGGCAAATGTGGGTAACTTACTACGAGGTGGCTCGTCCAATCCTAGCAGCCCGGGATGTAATCCTACAACATGATTCATGTTGCTTGAGCTTAGGAGTGCTTGGTTGGAGATATATCTGCAGTGGACATGGGTGTGCTCCTCTGTTAAATTCCACGACATTTCTCGTGTCACTGCTTGCTTCCGCAATTTAATCAGTTGGCAATGACGAGGGATTAGTGGAAGATATAAGCAGCCTACCATGTCTTTGTATAACCATTGCTCATCCTTCAGAGATACGGATACCAGATCTTCAATGGAGTCTCCAAATAAATAATTTGTCTTCCTTGGAGGCCGAGTAGAACCCTCATTATCTGCAAGCGGCACGTCGGCAATTAGCTAATGTAAAGTACGATGATGTCCCTCTCGCACCAATCGAAAGAATTTCTCAGGAATGTCCAAAGAAAATTGAGGAGTTGGTGGGTCATCGACATTAGCATAATGCTCACACCTACAACCGTCTACCTCGAAAGGCGAGCATGCATCCGAAGAGAATTCAACTGAAATGAATAACTTGTGTTTGTTAAATGCGATTGCAAGAATATGTTAAGGCAATACAAGATGTTGAACCCATCTCACGAGCCCGTGAGATAGAGTCATTACCTTGTAATTAGCGAGACAATTTCAACCATATCACTCACACATAGGATAACGTATATTGTCGTGCAAATAGCATAACGATATACCCCGTCCTACGAAATGCGATACAACATGAAATTGCCTCATGTTGCTTTAAGATGCATTTTGACCAAGCAAAACACATCTGTGAAGTGTCAACCCTCACGAAGGAGGATGTCGGCTCTTTCCAATTACCTCACCAAGGAGAACAAAGTGAGGATATAATACATAACATATTCATATGAATTTCTAAGCAAGAAGGAAAGGTGCTTATTAACTAGGCGAGACGATTTAAATTGCATTATACACGCGAAGCACGATGTACATTGTCACATGAATAATATGACAATATACCCGTCCTCCGGAGTATAATACAGCAGGAAATCATCCCAAATTGATTAAGACGTATTTTGACCAAGCAAAACATATATGTGAAGCGTCAACCCTCACGAAGAAGGATGTCAGCTCTTCCCAATTGCCTCACCAAGGAGAACAAACCGGGGATGTAATATGCAACATGCTATGCTAATATTAAATTCACAAGCAGAAAATTATAAAAGTTTTACCTACGAAAAACAAGGGCTCCCTCTTAGGTGATTCAGCGGCTGAGCGACCCCTCAGGATACGCGATCTCCTCGTCGACATAACTAATCTGCAGTGAAAATCAATAGTTCAATTAAATCAAGAATCAAGATATATGAACCCAAGTCTAAAAGGGAAATTGCGAGTTTTTTGACTGAAATTTTATGAAATAAAATTTTTCGGTTAAGAATCCAATTAAACCTACAAGACCCCAAAATACAAGTAAAGGGTTTCGGGTCACCTTCAAGAACAAGGCTAGAGGTTCGTAACCCAAATACAAGCAGTGGCCTCGGTTCATGCCCAAAATCGAATACCTAGTTTCAGTTTTCATCAAAATCAAACCCATATTCTCAACCAAATACTCGAGTTTGGTCCAGGCCCCACGCATAACTGAGTTCAATTTCGGTCAAGCTAAGGGTTTTGTTCAGGACTAAAAGAAATGCATTGGCTATCTGTACAATGCGGGCTAATGGCTTTGAATATCTCGACTTGCAATTAAATACACGAGGCCAAATTTCGAGTTATGCCTAGAGCCGAAATCAAGCTTAACTCAGACTGGGTTCTTACACATGCAATCAAAATCAAGCACCCAAGTTCATCCTTTCATCCATAGTCAAAAATTAAACATTAAGGCTCAGAAATTAAATCATCAAGCTAAATCATCCATCTGAAATTTGAGATGAGGTTTACTTGAAATTAAAAATAGAGAGCTCGGAGGTGGGATAAGCACGAGAATCTTGAGCAAAGAAGAGAGCAATCTCAAGTTCCTATGCAAAAGACAGTTGAAGTTTCATGGTTAAAATCACACAAAATCAAGATCAATGGTGCAGTTCACATTCAAGAACGAAAACTAAAGGGCGGAGGCATTCAAACCCAAGCTAGTTCGATCTTTCATCCAAAATCAAGCCAAAAGTTTTGGTTATCTTCCAAAAAAACGATCCCAAAACCGAAACCTATTCAAAAATCAAAACTAGGGTTTCGGCCATCCCTTTAAAACCAAAATCCAAGGATCAATTAACCAAAGTTGAATCTATGAAAGCGAAGTTTACCTGGGATCAAAGGAGGAACAAACTTCAATGACGAAAAATTACAACAAGAAGTTTGAGCTCGAGCAACGGTGTTCGAAACCCTAGTTTCCTTGAGTGGGGTCCGATGAAATCAAAGAAGATGAAGAGGGGGAAAGCTTGGAAAACTCTTTATAGGGTTCTTGGAGGAGTTTCGAATTTGAAGGAGGCGGTTGGAGAGTCCAAGAAATCATCGTAGTATGGAGCCTTTTAACCATCGAAACTAATCTTCCCCTTTTGAGAGTGAGACATAGGGTAGTGTCTCAGACGATCGAGACACATCCAGTTGTCTCACACATGTGCGAGACACTCCAATGTGTCTTGCACACGTGCGAGACACTTTAACGTGTCTCGCACACGTACAATAAACTCTCATGTCTCTCGCGCGTAAGCTTGAGTCTGATGGGTGTTTTCGCACATGTTTTCGCCTATTTTCACCTGTTTTCAACGTATTTGAGGTACGTATCCATACTCCAATGGGTATACGAGCCTAAAGTGTTTCACATCCATAACGGGAAGTTTCTGAAGAATATTACTCAGAATATTTTTAAGGATAACCCGATAACCTCCTACGGGTACATGAGGTTAAACCAATTCCCGAAACTCTTAGGAGTATATGAGTATAAACTAGTCCCCCCCGTTCCAACCTCTTAAGAGTTTAAACTGTGTATACTCTAACAAATGTACAAGTATAAACTATGTTAACGTCGGTCGACACGTTGCAAATGAAAGTCAACGTCGGTCAGTGCGCTGACGACTTTGCCAAAATAAGGCGCAGGATAAAATTTCTAAGTCAAAAAGGATGATTCCAGGGAGTTTAATCATATTCAGATACAAACTCCTGACGAAGACGATTAGTTCAACATCAACTCAATAACACGAGCTAAGTTAAGAAACTTGCACACCAACTTCAGTTCAAGATTTTGATAACGGTCAGATGATAAACGCAGCATCCGAAAAATTTCATTTATTCAACAAAATACTGAGTAGACTGAAAGCAGAAGAAGTTAAGAATTGAAGCCATTCACAAGTTCTTCTTCGCGATCTCCTCGACAAAATACTAAAGGGATTGAATAGGGCCAATCTTATCCAAAGTATTCTAACCTCCTCTATAAAAGAATGAGGCCGGAACACTTTAGAGGGAGTATCTGTAGACAACTAAAAATGTCTATAGGTATCCGAATACAGCTCGAGACAAAAAAACGATGAACGTCATTATACAAGTCAGAGAGGATTATCTGAAGCCGTAAAGAAGCTAACGAGCACCTAAAGTAAGTCAGTGAAGTGTACAAATGATAAAATATGCAAAACGACGAGAAACACAAGTCTGGAAAGCTAAAAAATGGCTATGTCCTGAACTGTCCCGCGTAGCTGCGGGACATCAAGTGGTGTCCTGCGCAATTGTGGGACACTAATTGGTGTCCCGCGTCCGCGTGGGTCACCAGTGTCCGTCCCGCACAGTTAGTTCTCAAAATACGTTTTTGATGGATTTATTGATATTTTTCGGGGTTTGTTCGTTCCAGAGTATCCCAACTGACTTGATATCATATTCAAATATGATTAGGCCGTTGTTAATTGAAGATGTGGTCAAATCCTTTATTCTCATCCAAATAACCACATCCAAGGCCTTATAAATACAAGCCTAGGGCCCTTATTCACGGGATCTAAAATTTTGGTCGAAGTGCTATCGGTTTGAAGAGTGATCCACGATTTTTAGAGAGGGCTAACAGATCTTAGCGAATCCCGGCATAAAGAATGAGTAATTCAAAGGATCTGAAGCATCATCCACCCTTTCCTTAGGATCAGGCTTGGACTTGATCTCGAGAAGAGTGATAATCTTACTTGGTCGAGATTATCAGTTCTGTTCTTATTTCCTTTGTGAAGCAACGAACTTCTAGCCTTCCGATCAACCGGATCTAATTTGCGGTGGTCCACGGATAAACTCTGGCACAAGCAAAGATCCCACATAAATAGAAACTAATAAATAGTTTTTATGTGTTGTTTGATAAAGTTGTAATCTTTTATTTTTTTATTGTGTAAGAAGATCTTATAAAAAGATTAACGTTTCTATTTTTTGAATTTGTAATCGATAAACGATTGTAACAGGTTCAATGACAATAAAAAAATGTAACTTTTGACCCAAACAGATGCATTGAAGGCAAGTATCTTTTTCTTTTTTGGTTCGTCATCTTTATTTCGATCTTCAATTTGAACTTCATATGCTATCAAATTTCCAATAATATTTTCTACGGAGAGAGTTGATTAATCGTTGGCATCTTCAATTATTGTAGTCTTCTTTTCCCATTCCGGAGTAAATGCTCTTAGGATTTTTCTTACCATCTCAACTTGAGTATATTCTTACCAAGTCCAATCAAAGAGTTAGTAATATATGTAAACCTTATGAACATTTCCGTGATGGATTCATTCTTTTTTATCTTAAATAGTTCAAACCTGTGAACAAGAACATAATTTTTTGTTTCTTTAACTTCGTTAGTTTATTCATGTGTTACCTCAAGAGTGTGCCAAATTTGATGTGCTGATGTAGAGGTAGACACTCGATTAAATTCGTTCTTGACCAAGGCACAAAACAATCCATTCATTGCCTTAGAGTCCAGATTGACGATTGTTCTTTGTACTATTGTTCATTCGATGTATGGAATCATTGGCTTTGTGAATTCAGACTCGACAATGTTCCATAAGTCATAGCCAAGAGATTGAGGGTAGATCTTCATCCGCCACTTCCAATAGTTATAATTTGTGCCATCAAAAAGAAGTGGTCGCTGTGTGGAATGTCCCTCTTTAAATTATAAAGTATTTGATGTACTTGATGATGTCATCATTCACCTTGCTCTGATACCAATTGTAGGATCTGTTACAATGCTCACTAAAACATTAGAGGGGGTGAATAGTGTTCCTTTTAAAAATTATGCAAAGTAGATTATAAATTGCAATGAAGATGGCAAAATCACAAAAAATCACAATCACAAACATAATATTTTATACTGGTTCCACCTCCTCGGTGTACATCCAGCTCCCAAACAAATCCCGCTTGAGAGTTTCACTATGATTTTAAAAAACTTACAAAATCAAATAGCAAACCTAACCAATTTGCAAGATCATGCAAATTGCACACAATCTCTTTACCAAGAGATCACACCTCTCGCACCCGAGAGAACTTTTTTGAATCAACAATTAAATTCCTATAAGCCTTGATTGTGTAGTGATGTGTAGCAGTGGCTTAGAAATGTTTTTAATCTCTGGAAGTTGCCTAAATAAGTTGTATATTGAATGAAGGTCAAATGCTAACTCATAGAATACTTTTCTCAAACACTTAGTGAAAATCTGAAAGTTTTGAACTCTTAAGAATGCAAAAAAAAATTGAATCTTATCGATAGGAATTCGTATGTCAAATTTCTGAACTTGTAAGCCTTTGAAAAGATAAGTTTTCAAAGTCAATTAACGGATCAAAACGGCTTTAAACAGTCAGTAATTTAAATTTTGAAATATCAGAAAACTATCATTGTAGTCGACTACACTGAGTTAAAACAGACTCTATTAATTCAATATTTTTCTTAGTAGTTGACTACACTGTAAACGACAGAAAGTCGAAAATTCAAATTCAAAGCTGAGTAGTCGACTATACTGTGTAGTAGTCGACTACACTATAAACAACATGAAGTTAGAATTCTGAATTAACTTTTAGTAGTCGACTATATAGTCTAGTAGTCAACTACACTGGAACTTTACAGAAACTGAGATTTTGCCTAAGTGTTTGGTAGTCGACTATAAAAAGTCATTAGTCGACTAGACTGTAATTTGACAGAAACTTATATTTTTGATTTGAACTTCAGTAGTTGACTACAAGTAGTTATTGGTCAACTACTAAGGGGTAAAAACTGATATGAATGAAATATTTTTAGACTTATTGATAAGTTATAAACTCTAATGGTTAACATAGGAAGATTTCTATTGTTAACCAACACACTAAGTATGTGTTAGTGTGTTCTAATCACTATGTGTGTGTATGTGTGAGTGATCAAGGCTTGTACAAAATTTTTAAGTAAAGAAAATGTAAAATTTACATTGATGTATAAGTTCTTCATCTTCTTTACTTCATGATACCTTGAACTCATCTTGCACTTGTTCATATTTGATGTTGAAAACTGCATTGATATGTTAGTGCATAATAATATTCATAGCGATACACATAATGAATAAATTGTTATTATCAAAATTATATCTTGGAGACATGATATCCAACATATGGTACAATATCCTAAACTCTACTACTTGCATTAGACACCATTAAGTACATCTTGCATTTTTAGGAGCACCACTCTGAAACACTCTTTAGCTGTTGTTTGACTGAATGAGTTGTATGCTTGCAGAAAAGCAACATAAGATTTTATTCAGAGTTAATTGTTTATGGACCCTCTGTGCCAGTTATTGTCTGTTAAGTTTGATATTGATGGATAGAACCCTGGGGAGTATCAGTCTCTATTCCTCTTTGTTGAATGGTGCCTTGCGTCCGACAAGGTTTGTAGTGGAAATAGAGTGGATGGTGAGGAAGGGAGGAGTTGATTATGATAGTAGAGGGCGTTTATTTACCAAAGATACTTAATGGCATCTGTCAATATCAAACTTAAGGGGTAATAAGTGACACAAAGCGATAATACAATGGGTCTATCCACAATTAAGACTTTTATATATGATCGGTATTTAGGCTAACTCAATTTAAGAAGTTAGGTTATATCTCTAGATTGCTAAGAGCAACTCCAATGGAGCGCCAAAACTCCATTTTGGAGTGTTTTGGCGCTCCAATGTGCCAAACACCCCGCTAAATTAGCGGGGTGCTACAGTGTTGCGCCAGAAATGGCGCAACACTGTAGCAATGGCGTAGTTTTTTTTTCTTTTTTTCTTCTAAACTTTATTCTTTTATTCATATTTTCTTTTCTTTTTGCTTTTTTTCTAAACCTTATTCTTTTTGCTTTTGTTTTTTATATTTGTATTAATAATATATATTATTATATATTAATTATTATAAATAAAATTAGAGTATAAAATAATTATTAAAATAAAATTCAAAAAGAAATAAGAAAAACTACACCATTTAGATAAAAATTAGGACATAAAAATGTAATGCCTTTTAGTTTTATTTTTTGCTTGCAAGTGTGATGTTTTTTTTTGTGATGTTAAATGTAATCTTTAGTTGAATTTATGAACATGATATTTTAATTTGATTTAACATTTAATTTTTATATTTTTATTTTATTCATAAAATATATTATTAATTAATTATATGTAATGTATTATATAATTACATAATTTGTTAAATATTTTAAATCGATAAAATGTTAAAAGATAAGAATAATAAAAGGAATATTTTTTTGGTGTAAAATTTGGTGTAATGGGTTGGAGATGGAATAGTGATTTGGTGTAAAAACTACACCAACTTGATGTAAAAACTATACCATTTTGGGTTTTGTGGTTGGAGATGCTCTTAGAAAGACATTTGTATAAATGATTTTTTAAAAAAAAAAATCAATACTATTAATGAGCTCCTACAAACTGTGCGGTTATTTATGATGTTTGGTAAGAATGAGTTATGAGTTAGTCTTTACTATAAGCTAACTCTAGTTACTAGAGTCCTGCTGTTTTGCTATGCAATTAAATCTTCTCAACTATGGATTTTTACAATGGTGCCTTGTGTTAGAGGGCATTTATTTGCCAAAGATACCTAATGGCGTTTGTCAATATCAAACTTAAGGGGTAATAAGTGACGCAAAGTGATAATACAAGGAGTCTATCCACAATTAACCCTTCTATATATAATCAGAATTTAGTGTTGGGGATTCGAAACAACCAATCGAACCCTTGCCCTTCCGGACCTTGTGTTGAAAATAGGAAAGAAGGAATAATACCACAAATAAAGATCTAACCTTGCACAAATAGTAAAGGAGACGAACACACAGATTTGACGAGGTTCGGCAACGTGCCTACGTCCTTGGGAGCCACACCACACAATGTCTTTATTAATTGAAGAAGAAAATACAAGCTCTCAAATAAGGGATTAATTTCTCTGAGATTCTCTCTCTCTTTTTAGTCAAAAAGCTCCCTTTTTGATGTAGTACAAACCCTAAAATCGTTTGGGGTATATATAGAATCTTGGGTGAAACAGATTCCTAAACAGACCAGAAAACTACCAAATTTACTCGCGGTCGACCGCCCCGGTCGACCGTCGGTCTCGCGGTCGACCGTCTGCAAAACCCGAGACCAGTTTGATTACAGGGTTTTTACGGTCGACCGCCACGGTCAACTGCGGCTGATTCCCGAGACCAAAAATCCTACAGGGTTGGCGCGGTCGACCGCCATCAGCTTCAGCTCCTTCCCAGCTTGCGTGCACTTTCACGACTGACCGTCGCGGTCGACCGTGGATCTGCCTGTTTGTTTTTCTCGTCATTTTGATTCCAGCCTTCCTCTGACTTTGGGTCTACACCTTAGACTAACAATCTCCCACTTGGAGACCAAAGTGCCTGCAATGAGTTCACCCGAACTCTCTCCTTCTTCGCATGTATCTTTCCCCCGGAAAAATTCTTTCTTCAATCAACAATATCTCGGTGATCTCTTCGATCCTCGTAGTGTGGCTCCGCCTTCGTCTTCTACTCGTGAAGGCCAACTGAAGTTACGCACAACTCTAGTTTCTCAATGGTGACTGCCTTCGTCAACATGTCCGTCGGATTTTGACTCCCCAAAATCTTCATTAAGTGCAACTTTTTGTCTTCAACTAGTGAGCGTATAAAATGATATTTGACGTCGATGTGCTTCGTTCTGGCATTATATACTGGATTCTTGGCAAGATGTATAGCGCTCTGGCTATCACAATAAAGAACTCCTCTTCCTTGCTTCAAATCCAACTCTTCTAAGCACCCGTTCAACCAGATCATCTCATTGCTTGCTTCAGTCACCGCGACATACTCAGCCTCGATTGTAGATAAAGTCACAATCTTCTGCAGACGTGAGACCCAGCTCACTGTTGTCGACGCTAAGGTATAAACATACCCCGTGGTGCTTTGCCTTGTATCATGATCATCGGCGAAGTCCGCATCCACGTATCCCTGCATTACCAACTCCTTCTTCCTGAAACATAATGGCTTGTTCGTTGTCCCTCTCAAGTATCACATTATCCACTTCACGGCCTCCCAATGTTGCTTCCCTGGATTGCTTGTAAATCTGCTCACAACTCCCACTGCATGGGCGATGTCCGGCCTCGTGCAAACCATCGCGTACATGAGACTCCCAATGGCCGAAGAATATAACACCCTGCTCATATGCTCTCTATCTGCATCTGTCTTAGCCGATTGCTCCTCAGATAGCTTGAACTGACTTCCAAGGGGTGTGCTAACAACTTTAGCATTCTTCATGTTGAACCTCTGAAGTACCTTCTCAATGTATTCAGCTTGGCTCAATCTTAATGTCCCTTCAGCTTCATCCCTACTGATTCGCATCCCTAGAATCTGTTTTGCTACGCCCAGATCCTTCATTACAAATTCCTTTGCTAGCTGCTTTTTTAAACTGTTTATCTCCTCCAAACACGGTCCTGCTACCAACATGTCATCAACATACAATAACAAAATAATGAAGCTGGACTCGAACCTTTTGAAATAACAGCAATGATCCGAATTGCATCTCCTGTAGCCATTGTTCTGCATGAAGTTATCAAACTTCTTATACCATTGTCTCGGAGCCTGTTTCAAACCATATAAGCTCTTCTTGAGCTTGCACACCATCTCATCCTTTCCTTCTTCAATGAAGCAAACAGGCTACTTCATGTAGATTTCTTCATCCAACTCACCATGAAGAAAGGCAGTCTTCACATCTAACTGCTCAAGAAAGAGGTCTTCTGCAGCCACCAAACTCAACACCACTCTGATGGTTGTGAGTTTCACAACAGGGAAAAATATCTCCGTGTAGTCCACTCCTTCCCGCTGTTGAAACCCCTTTACTACTAATCTGGCCTTGAATCTCTTGTTTCCATCACTCTCTTGCTTAACCCGGTAGACCCATTTTTTATGTAAGGCCTTCTTCTGTGCAGGTAGCTGGGCTAACTCCCATGTCTCATTAGTGAGTAGAGAATTCATCTCCTCCTGCATCGTATGCTCCCACTGTTGAGATTCACTCACTTGCATTGCCTCTTCATAGATTTCCGGCTCACCGCTATCTGTCAACAATAAATAGTCAAGAGATGAAAGATATCTGGGATTTGGTTTGGGTACCCTGGATGACCTCCTAAGCTTCACGTCCTGGGTAGTTTCTTCTGCACCTGGAGCCTCCTCCGTTCTGTGGTCAGAACAAACATCATCTCCCCTATCTGAAAGTTCCTCTATATCCATGTACTCAGATCCACCTGTATCCGTAGTGCTGCTCCCACTGCTTGGCTATCCTTGGTATTGTCCCTGTCCTTGTACATCACCTCCTCATTGAATATCACATCCCGGCTCCTGATGATATTCATGTTCTTCTCATCCCACAGACGATACTCGAACTCATCAACGCCATATCCAATGAATGTGCACTTCTGTGACTTTGCTTCTAGCTTGTCCCTGACATGGTCACTGATATGAACATATGTCACGCAACCAAATACCCGCAAGTGAGAGAGATTTATCTTCTTGCCGCTCCAAACCTCCTCTGGAATCCCAAAATCCAATGGAACTGATGGCCTGTGATTAATAAGATAGGCTGCTGTATGCACCGCATCAGCCCAAAATGTCTTAGGTAGACCTGCATGTAATCGCATGCTCCGCGCACGCTCTGTCAAGGTCCTGTTCATCCTCTCCGCAATACCATTCTGCTGCGGCATACCTGGAGTGGTTCTCTCTAAACGAATCTTATTCGTAGCACAAAACCTCTTGAACTCCTCCAGCTCGTATTCTCCACCATTATCTGATCTCAAGCACTTCACCTTCAGATCTGTCTCGTTCTCGACCATGGCCTTCCACTTCTTGAAGATTTCGAACACCTCTGACTTGTGATTCATGAAGTAAACCCACACCTTCCTCGAGTGATCGTCGATAAAGGTGACGTAGTATCTCGAACCGTCAAAAGAAAACACACTGGCTGGGCCTCATACATTTGTATGAATCAACTCTAGCTTCTGAGCCTTAGGTGGCCTTCCACCCTTCTGAAAACTAACCCTCTTCTGCTTCCAAATGATGCAGTCTTTACAAACTCCGACTTCAACGATGTCGATCCCGGTTAGCTTTTATTGTGAATGTAGGATTTTCATCCCCTTCTCGCTCATGTGTCCCAGCCTATTATGCCACAGATCTGTACTCTCCTTGCCAGCTGCAATTGCGAGGGTGTCACTCGCATGTGAAGTGAAGTAGAGAGTTCCCGTTTTATTGCCACGGGCAATGACCATCGTACCGTTGGAGATTTTCCATGAATCCCCGGTAAATATCGAAACGTAGCCTTCTGCTCCAAGTTATCCCACCGAAACAAGATTCCTCTTCAGCTTCAGCACGTGTCTCACGTTCTTCAAGTTCCACTTAGAGCCCTTTATCTGTATCTGAACGTAGCCCTTTCCAATAATATTACAAGGGTCATTGTCCCCCAAATATACTTTATCAAAGTCCCCTGCTACATAGTTCTAAAGTAGTTTCCTATTAGCAGTGGCGTGGAAAGAAGCTCCTAAGTCGATGACCCAAGAATCAGAATCGCTATCCATAGCAAGGCATCCTGCACGATATGAGCCTCCTGCTCACCCGCATCCTTCTTTGGTACTTTACAGACCGAAGACATATGACCCTCCTGGCCGCAGTTCCAACACTTCCCTTTGATGATTCTAACCTTTGAGTTTGACCTCTTCTTTACTGATTTCGACCGATTCCTGTTCTGGTTCCCTTTCTTCTGGCTTCTGCCTCTCTGCTCGAAACTTAGGGCTGAACCTGAACCTTCTGATTCGGACAATTTCCTTCTAACCTCCTCGGATAGAATCATACTCACAACCTCGTTCAACTTCAACTTGTCCTTCCCCGTCAAATTGCTGATTACCGTCACACAACTTGCCCAGCTATCCGGCAACTACGATAGTAATAACAGGGCCTGCACTTCGTCATCGAACGTGATGTCCACGGAGATAAGTTGATCAACAATCATGTTGAACTCGCTGAGATGCATCGTGAAGGACCGTCATTCTGCCATCTTGAGGTTGAAAAGAGTTTTGACTAGATGCACCTTGTTTGCTGCCGATGGTTGCTCGTACATCTTTGCGAGCGCTTCCATAAGCCCCACCGTCGTCTTCTCCTTCAGGATATTGTGAGCTACTGATTTGGCGAGCGACAACCGGATTTACCCTAGAGCCTTCCTATCTAGTACCTCCCAATCACCATCTGACTCCTCCTTCTTCTGCCCCTTTTCCTTGCCCATCAGCGGGCGATACAAGTCCTTCTGGTACAGATAGTCCTCCATCTACAATTTCCAGTAGGCAAAGTCTGATCCATCGAACTTCTCGATCTTTGATTTGTTTTCCTCTGCCATGGCTTTCACACAAATTGCTGAACAAAGCTCTGATACCAGTTATTGGGGATTCGAAACAACCAATCGAACCATTGCCCTTCCGGACCTTGTGTTGAAAGTAGGAAAGAAGGAATAATACCACAAATAAAGATCTAACCTTGCACAAATAGTAAAGGAGACGAACACACAGATTTAACGAGGTTCGACAACGTGCTTACGTCCTCGGGAGCCACACCACACAATGTCTTTATTAATTGAAGAAGAAAATACAAGCTCTCAAACAAGGGATTAATCTCTCTGAGATTCTCTCTCTCTTTTCAGTCAAAAAGCTCCCTTTTTGATGTAGTACAAACCCTAAAATCGTTTGGGGTATATATAGAATCCTGGGTGAAACAGATTCCTAAACAGACCAGAAAACTGTCAAATTTACTCGCGGTCGACCGCCATGGTCGACCGTCTGCAAAACCCGAGACCAGTTTGATTACAGGGTTTTGGCGGTCGACCACCACGGTCGACTGCGGCTGATTCCCGAGACCAAAAATCCTACAGGGTTGGCGCGGTCGACCGCCATCAGCTTCAGCTCCTTCCCAGCTTGCGTGCACGTTCGCGGTCGACCGTCGCGGTCGACCGTGGATCTGCCTGTTTGTTTTTCTCGTCATTTTGATTCCAGCCTTCCTCTGACTTTGGGTCTACACCTTAGACTAACATTTAGGCCAATTCAATTCGAGAAGTTAGGTTATATCTCTAATTGCCTTAGAAAGACGTTTGTATAAATGATTTTTATAAGAAAACTCAATACTATTAATGAGTTTTTACAAACTATGCGGTTACTTATGATTTTTGGTAAGAATGAGTTATGATTTTTATAAGCTAACTTCAGTTACCCAAAAGAGTCTTGCTGTTTTGCTATGCAATTAAATCTTCTCAACTATGGATTTTTACAAAGCTAATTAACTATTAAATTAGGTTTTTGCACTCTCCTTCATAGTATAGTAAAACAATTAGTTATCAAAAAATGATAAGCTGGGGACTAGTTTACAAAGAGTTCAAAAGCAATTTGTATCCTAAACTGACCTGGAGCTCAGTGACACATTTAGAGAACTATACATGTAGAGTCGCAAACTACAAATTGCAAACTTTGCAACTGCTTATTAAGACTAATTGTAATTTACAAAAGATCAAACTGAAAAAGCGAGATAATGCATAGGTTGCCGATCATTAAAATGGAATGGACAATTAGGGGGGGAAAGGCAGATTTCTGCACAAACTTCTCACTGGCATTAACAAATCTCTGAAATTTCTGCACGTCAGTCTGATCCCAAATTTTGTAACGTAATAATAATAAGAAGAAGAAAAAAAAGAAAAAGACAAATCTCTGATACTTGAGGGCTAAAAAACCAAAACTGATTACAAAAAGAATGGGATTTTGAACATCTTTATCCTCAGGTAAACCATTTACAATTACACATTCCCTCATTACAATTTTCATCTACAACCTTAATGAATGTATACATGTACTATACCTATACTAACAATAATTTAAAAAAAAAATGTGTATACCTGCTTATATTTATAGTAACAACAAAGAAACAGAGCCGTGTTGCATCATCAACTCAAATCTCTAGAATACACAAGCACAATCCCTCTTCAAGGCTGCCGATGATACAATATTTACACGGCCAGAAGCTTATCATCCAAATTTGAGCTTCTCCTTGATCTTGTTCTTGAGCTTCTAATTTTAACCCAGAACAAAATAGTGAACCTGAAGCTTGATGTATTCTTTCTTTATGTGTCTTCTGCAAAAGCTTTGTACACGAAATCTTTGAAGCGTTTTGAGTATTGCTTCGGATCAACAGCTGATATTGAAGTTGCATCATATTGGATGGATTTGTATGCATGTTCGAGTTTTTTACTGATATCATAGTCTTGAAGTATGTCGATGATACCAAAGAATAAGACCACTTCATAAATTTCCCCTGTGGGGTCTCCAATAAGTTCACCCTCGTTTCTTCTTACTGTTAGCTCAACTCTAGCCGGCATGTTAATGCCTAATCTGAGCGTAGACCACCTGAATAACGCATATAAACATTAGGGGAAAAGGAAGAAATATGCCTTAAGTACCATAATAAGAAAGAGTGTAAATGTTAATGAGTTGTCCAAGAAACTTAAATAATATGTCAGGAATTGATGATACTTCTGCAGATAAATCTTAAGTTTGCTGAAAAGAAAAATCAGGTCATGATCAATGCAGATACTTTGAAGTTCATATGCAAATCATGGGAAAGCAATTGATCATCCTAATTATTAAATTCCTACGGAATCAAACTGCAGATGATTGCATTAAGCAGTTACAAGAAGTTTACTTTTTTTATGTTGCATTTTCTTCTAATATTAATCTCTTAAATCTTTCATATTTGGCAGTCATTCCCGCAAATCACTGAAATTGCTATAAGATCGCACAGTTCTTAAATTATTTTGAAAGTACTCCCTCAAATCATTGAAATCACTATTAGGTTCCCCAATTCTCATAAAATTGTTTCAAATTAATCCCTCAAATTACCACTTTTACTCTTGATTGGAGGGACAAATTCAAAATTAATTAAGAGTTAGGGGAGCATAATAGCAATTTCGATGATTTGAGGGACTAGTTTCAAAATAACTTAAGAATTGGGGACCTAATGGCAGTTTCAATGATTTGGGACTAATTTCAAATATGAAAGATTTAAGGGACTAATATGGAAAAGACACTTTTATGTTAGGTAGTTTTATTTGTTTATATTCTGCCACAGATACTTGGAGGTGATGAACCTGTATGGCTGTATCTAATACATACTGGAAGCATGATGGAAGTCACAGATGCATGAATGTCAGGGTTAGCAATTCAACTCAACTGATAGATGCATTATATGATTTTATTTTCTTAATGATATATCAAGGATAACAATTTTTCTGGCAGTTTCATATTTATAAACCTAGAAGTTTATTTCATGATATGGCTATCATACATAATCATTTGAAATTTACTAATCTATTACACATGCAGTCATACATATCTGTGCATGAATGTTAATGCATAAACACAAGTATGCCTACGAGCCTTTCTGCTTGATGGGCATTAAAATTTGTCAAATCCATACACCAGTATAGTATAATATGATATCATGAATCAAGAGAATTATTAATTAGCTATTAAGTTTACGCTATAGTTGGAAAATTAGTGACATTCCAAAAATGGGTAAGTTCTTGAAACCATACCGTGTTGGATCTGCAAGCAACTGATCCATGTCTGCTCTTGAAAGGCGAGGAGCTGTTTCCTTAGAATTTTCATTTTCAAAGTTACCTTAAACCAAGGTAATAGAGAAAGTTAGCTGCATATCTTAAAAAAAAGCTACCGGTCTAGCTTGGAGTTCAGAACCAACCTTCATTTAGAGTTGCATCTCTGGAATCTCTAAAGTGAAGACCCACCAAAAGACTGTAGTCCATGATCCTCTCCTGCTCAAGCAAGTCACAGTCCCTATCTATCTGCCTGCAGTTTACATATGTTAATAATTGAAACTACGTAGGTCAAGATATCTCAGGAGGATCCTAAAAGTCCCATATGAGAATCATATATGAATGAAGAGATGAATCGAGTGAAGCTTTACATTACCTACGGAATTCTTGGAACCAGGACTTATGCAATCGGAATATGTAATTAAGATCAAGGTCTTTGAGAGTCGTATTCTCATCAATCTCTGATTCAGCTTTATCAGTCGTTCGGCCATGAGAGGACCCTTTCAGGTCGAAGCGCCTGTGGATAATGTACTCAGAGCAGAAAAGATTTCCCATGATAACAAACCGCACCTGATTTAATGTAATAATACCAGTCACATACTTTTGAAACCACAATGCAAATGTCAAGTTTTTGAGACTGAAATAATGTCTCAGGCTTTATGCTCACCTTCTTTTGGGCTGTCCCAGTTAGTTTGACACAGTGCAGACCAAAGAACTTTGCTACAAGAGTATTTTCATAAGAACGAACATGCTTATAATAAGCTGGTAGCATTCGCAGGAGTACCTATGTAACGAAAAGGAGTTCATCAAAATATTCTTGATTCACAAAAAATGCAGGAAGAAAAAGTAAAAAGAAAGCTCACTTTCACTTCTGCCTTCTTTATCGTTTTGATCATGTATCGATCATCATTGGTCAAGTAAAAAAAGCTTCCACTCTTTCCAGGAGACGATAACTCCCGAAGTGCATCGTTCCCACAGATGGAGAGCATATAATCAGCCGCGTCAACCTTAAACAGTCTGCGCAGAGTCCTGAATATCCAGTTCATGAAAAATTGGGTACATCAAAACTTAATATATATTTAAAAATGCACGATAGCTAGCAAGGGATCAAATATCTCGAAGGCCACCTGAACACCAAAGGGCAGTAATCCTTCCACTTGAAATCACATGATTGATGTGGGGGTGTATATTTTGATCCTTCAGGAGGGAATTTCGTCCACATTTTTTCTCTGGGGTCGAATGCAGATGATTTTAGATCAAGTGACGGAACTTGTGCAGCATATCTACCTACAGCGTGCCTGTGCCATTGCAAGCAGAAGGAATCAAGATCATGATGACTACAGTGAAGAACAATAAATAGTATGCTCTAGGTCAAACACCATTGATTTTACTTGTGTATTCAGTCCTCATATATAATCAAAATCAGATTATTGAGTTAAAGAGCTAATCCCATCCACCGTCGTAGGATACCGAAAATGTAAACTAACAACTTCTACGTAGCTCGAATATAAGAGTTGCATTTATATGTATCGGAGTTCTGTATTAGATCATAGCTTTTAACCCCATAAAACTCGGTTGAAGATGGCGAAATAGCTAACACTTTTGTTGAGTCGTAGTCAGTATCGAATGATGGTCATTATCAGAAATGAATCATCACCGTTCTCCTATTGCATATCTTACTTTACTACTGTCAACATAATGATCTCTCTCCAAGAATAGAAAACAATCCCTCAATAGAAACCCCAATTTTCAAAGGAAGTTCGAGAAGAAAAACATCCCAAACATCCCGATGTTGCTCATGCATCCCGCGTTCCATGATTCTAAACACACAAAAACAAGTGCAACCACAACAAAGTAGGAGCAAAAGAGGATAGGATACACATACCTGATCCCAAGCTGTAGATTGAGCATAAGTTCGTAATTCTTGTGCCCTCTCGAAATCGTCTCCCCCTGCTTCTTCGTCGTCCTGGGCAGCCTTATCGGCGTCCCCTGACTGCTCCTCGACAGCCTTGGCTCCTCCTCCCCCCTCCCCGTCGAATCCGTCGAGCTCCTCCCCCCGCTCATCACCGACCCCCCGTCGCCCGCATCCCCGTCCCCTTCACTCTCCCAGACACACATCCTGTCTACGTTATTCACCCCGTCCATAATGGTGTTCGCCCTCCCTCCCCCACCCCCCCTCCTCGCCCCCCTGCTCCCGCCCCCGGCCAAGCTGTCCACCGACCCCCTCCGCCTGGGCCTAGGCGCGTCGGGCCCCACCCCGGACCAGCTCAGCCTCTTCTGCGACGGCATCACCCCCACGGCCTCCCCGGCGCATATCTTGCACTCGGGCAACTCCTTGTCGAATATCGCCTGGGGGTCCCTGGCCGTGGGCGAGGTGGCCGCAGGGGACGGGTAGTATATCCCCTTCTTCTCCTCCCCCTCCCCCTCCCCGTCGTCCCTACCCCCCTGGCTCCAGATCCCAATGTACAGGCTCCCGTCCCCCCACCTGAAGCTCCCATTCCCCATGGGCACACCGTCCTCCCACCCGCCGTCGTACCGGTTTCCGTTGGCCCAGATGAGGGACCCCCGGCCGTGGATCACCCCGGACCGCCATTGCCCGTTGTACTCGTTCCCGTTCTTCCAGATGTACCGGCCGTGCCCGTCCTGCATCCCGGACCGCCACTCCCCGTCGTAGCAGTCGCCATTGGCGTAGCTCTTCTTGCCGGAGCCGTGCTTGAGGTTCATGCTCCAGCCGCCGCGGTAGGTGTCGCCGTTGATGCCGATGTAGGTCCCGTTGCCGTCCATGAAGCCGGACTTGAAGTCTCCCTCGTAGGCGGCGCCGGAGGGCCAGGAGAACTTGCCCCGGCCCATGGTCTTTCCGTGGCGCCACTCGCCCTCGTACATGCAGCCGTCGGTCCAGAGGTACTTGCCGACCCCGTGGGGGAGGTGGCGGTGCCATTGGCCGGTGTAGAAGTCGCCGTTGGGGAGGAGCTTCTCGGCGTGGGTGAGCCGGAGGGGCTGGCTTGGGTCGTCGGCGCTGGTGGGGTCGGAGTCGTCGGACATGGGTTTTATGCGGCGGCGGCGGCCGACCTTCTGCTGGCTTCTGCGGACGCTGGACTCCCACGCTGCTGCTGCTGCCTCTTTCTTCTTCCTCGACGCCGACGACCACCGCTGGTTGTCCTTGTACATTACTCTCTTCACTCTCCCTCCCTCTCTCTCTCCCCCACACCCTCGCTCGCTACTCCCTCTTTTTCCTCGTTTTCGGTCGAGGGGTCTCCTCCGTTGATGATGAAGCCATCGGCGGTGGCGATGATGATGATGATGATGATGAAGAAGCTCGAAGGAGGAGTTTCTTGTTCTATGGGAAATGCGGAAATGGGCTTGTGGGGAATCGTGATTGGAGTAATGGGTTGTTTTTTTTTCCCACCAAATTTTTGGGGGGTAATTTTGATTATTAATTTTTTTTTTTGGGGGGTGTTGTTTTGGTTAACTTGGGGAAAAGAGGGAAAAACTAATTTTGGGTTGGAAAAAGAAGGGGCCCCTGGAATGGCTCAGGGCCCCAACATTTGGAGGGAGGGAAAAGGAAGTTATCCCTACTTTGTAGCTAGGATTCTTGCAGCAAAATTTTTATTTTTATTTGTATTTTTTTAATAGGGATAAAAAAGGCTGTGAGTGGATGTGTTTTTGGGATTTCTTGGGCTTGTTTGATGATGAACTAGCCTCTACAACTTCGTTGTTTAGATTATTTTGCAATATTATGATTTCACAGTTTAATTAAGTGCTAAGTACAGCATTACATAGCATTAAACAACATAAAATACGTGTACACGCAGATGGTCTTTATTTTTTTAAAGAAAATGAAAGAGGTCAAAAGCCTCAGCCTGCTTCATTCAACCAGAAAAAGAAAGAAGGCAAATACGAAAAGAAAAAGTCGGGGAAAAGAAGAAGCTGAAATACAGAGAAAGCAGTCAATACATATGGTGTTATCTTTACGAATTGAATCAGTCGCTAAGTAAATAAAATCTTTTTATAATTAGCATGTTATATCTGAGCTCAAGATCCAAATCCTACAGAAATCTTTTTATAATTTTGTATTTACGTTTTTTCTTTTGAATTTTTTCTTTCTTAGCGTTTTCTAGAATATGTTTAACCCAATCGCTGAAAAGATAATCATATTTTCAAGGTTTAACATTAAATAGAAAATCATTAGCAAACGAAAGATTATGTAACTAAAACTCTTTAATTAGCATACCAAATAACGACAACAATAATAATTCATAATTAATGATGACGACGACAACTTAAAAGCCTTAAACGTAACCACTTGGTCCTTTTGGTCCATGAGTTGCCGAAGCGTTTGTGATCCAGTCTTGATAAATAAAGCAAAGTAGTGAGAGATCATATGAGCTCTGGCTTAAAGTAACATCATCCTACTACAATCATTTGTTTTGAAATGAGTATACTATTTTTTATGACTTTACATTAGGGTGTGAGCATACTTCGGTTTGAACCGAACAAACCAATCAAAGCCAAAGAAATTTAACAGTTCGGTTCGGTTTTTATTAGATTTCGGTTTGGGTCAGGTTAAAGTTTTTTCAACCCGAACCGACCGAATTGTATTACTCATTCTAAGTATTATTTACATCTGCTTAGACTCGAGCCATTATAGTTCATATAGAGTTATTTCTCTGTAGCTTGATATATTTTTCTCTCACGCGACCTGATAGCGATAAAATACCTCAATATTAGTGTCCTTTCTAATTCTAGGGCTTTTCATTATCTCTAGTTCTCTATCCCTCTCTATTACATATTCGTTTCTTCTACTTTGGACCAATCCACTTTGGAGGTAAGAAACTTAAACTATAATGTTGATTCTAATATTTTTCTGATTTTCTCCTTGATTGATACATTTTTGGATCAGACTTCTCTTTGAATCAGACTTATAATTTTATAAAAACTATACCCAACATCCAAGTTATTACATATTTTTTATTTACTTTGTCTATTAGATTGAGATCAGTTTAATTCTTTATGTAAGTTGTCTCTAAAAATATTTATGTAATCTTTGGTAGGAATAAGATTTTGATTTCTACATCTAATATTCAGTAGCATTTAATAGTTCATGAATTTCAATAAATTGAAGTGTAAGAGATTTCTTTCTTCGTCAACAGATTAGAGGTGAAATTGCATTTGGACATAACATTTGTATCTAAGTGAAAACCAAACAAGCCGACCTGAACCGAACCGAACTGAATTGAATTGGTTCGCTTCGGTTTTGAATGATAGGCTGCTCGGTTCGGTTTGGCCAATTTTAGCCAAAAATCGAACGTACCGACCGATTGCACAGCCCTACCTTACATGTTACCTTAAACCGAAATTATTTTCTGACAAGTATTGAGATATTACAATTAGAATAAAACAAACAATTGCAAGTCTAAGTGCAACTATTTTTTATTTGTAGTTGATCTTTTTAATTTTCGCCTCAGATCAGCCACCGATTTCATAAAGTTCGGATAGATAATGAGACCAAACAACAATCATTATAATCATCAATCAATACTCTAAAAAGGGATTCACAGTTGGAGGCTATAATGACACGTGTGAACTTAACACATTTTATTAAAGTTGATCTGTAGCATAATTATGTCCTTAGATGGTTCTAATTCATTATTAAGTCTTTTAATTTTATGTGCGAGGAAAAGTTAATGTTCTATGGCGGATGTTTCCATGGCTTTGTCCCCGGCATCTGGGATATTAAACAGCATTCAATAAAAAATATATATATTAATATATTGCAAGCATAATGATTGATAAAGACTCTAAAGAAAAAGATAGTCGAGGACCCAAATCTCGTAGGATCCTTATAATCCGCGTGGGAGGGCCCATAGATAGAGCTACTTGCTCTTACAAGTCGAATTTAGTTAGAATTTTGCACATAGAACCCCTGTGAATTCTTCACTTGGCACTTTTGTATTCTTCGAGGAATTACACTCTAGCAAAAAAAAAAAACAAAAAAAAAAACAAAAAAATGAACCGTTAAATTAGGAACGAGGAAACCAATTAAGGGACAAACGATATGTAAATTTTAATCATTGATGATGGATGGAATCTCAAAAATACGACACACGTTAGTTTGTCCTGTACTATTGTCCCATGAAGGGGGTTCTGTGACACTTTGAAAGTTGAGCGTGGTTATCCCATAAATTTGCCATGTGCTTGCGTAAAGGTGCATGAAATTTGATCCCTCGTTTGTTCCAAGCCACCAACATAAGCATCACGCGCAAGCGTTTGGTCCCATAAACGTAGGGAATGAGCCTCCACAACATCAGTCATCAAATTGGGGTTCCACTTCAAGTTGTCATGCAAATATTCTACTCTCTCAATTAACCTCACTTTTTGTTCTATTTGCTAGTGTGAGTGCTCTAAAGATTCATGTGCGCCCTTTGTGAGATCCTAGCAACGTGCATGACGTTGATATAAATGTTAAGCTAGTCACACATCACAGCAATCCGAGATGTTTTAGCATTAAAATAATGCTAATTTTTTCTCCTCTGAATTATATTAACAAGGGTCATATGTGTTTGCTTTTGGAAGTTATTGATATTCTATATAAATAACCAACTAGGCAATCTTCCTCCTTGCCCCCTTGGGGTATTTTGTGCATAAAGCCAATCTGTGGGTCCCCGATGCTGAGGTGGCATTGTCAGGGAAAATAAGATGATATGCATGTGACTTTATAGAAAATCATATAGGAGGAGGAAAAATGTTATACGTGTCTTGCTGTAAATTTTAAATTAGTGCAAAGGACATAGAAAATAAGTGCAGATAACAAAAATTAGTGTAAATGGTTAGAAGATTAATATAAATAAAATTTTGAATCAGTGCAATAATGTAGAAATTAACCCAATTTCCAATTTTAAAATTGAAATTGGAATGTTGTTAAGTATCCTCCAAATGAGTGAATTTTCTCTGAGGTCATGTACAGATCTTTGTTGGTTGTTTCGGGGGAAACACTAAACACCAAACCGTACCTTTTGTTATTTGGATAGCGAGCAAAAGAGGTGACAATAGGGGCCCACAAGCACTGTTTTGTTCATGGTTCCACGCTTGCTGGCCTTTTGTGTTGCAAGCCATTCCTTCTTTCTCCTTCAGAACCCCTTCGATGTTTCTCCTCATTTGTACTATCATGTTCACCGACTAAGTGACAATCGAGTGAGCTGTCAAAGTAAGAAATATCTGCTTCTACGAAGAAAAGAAAACCAAAAAGATGTTGGGGGAGGAATCGGGCTCAATGCAGAATTGATGGGCTTTAAACAGAATTTAAGAATCAATTTTAACTCAAAGTTATAGCTATCAAGAATTGACTCAAACTCCTATTTAAACTCATCATTCTTTCTTATCTTATCATTCTTATCTTATTTGATGTGGGACTATACTCACATATTAATCACCTCAATAACCCTTCCTTAATTTATGAGTATATTTTAATTAAATTATAATTCAATCTTCCACGGAATTCACTATGTTTTTTGCACCATTTCACTCGTGGGCTAACCAATTCATAAACTTTTGCACCACTCCACTCGTGGGCTAACCAAACAATGCATTCAACACATAGCTATTAAACATCCGTACAAACTTCTACTACTTCACCCATGGTGGTTAACTAGACTATATCATTCTTACGGTTTTTATTACTTCACTCATGGTGGTTAACTAGACTATATCACTCTTACGGGCATCCGTTGATTTTCCCGACACCTTAAGGCTTCACATCGAAGATCATATGTTTTTTTAAATTACTTGGACCATGAAATTAACTCTGATCTACTTGTTGGGGGAGAAATCGGGCCCAATCTAGAATTAATGGGCCTTAAACAGAAGTTAGAAATCAATTTTAACCCAAAATCTATAGCTATCAGGTATTGACCAAAACTCCTATTTAAACTCATCACTCTTTTATCTTATCTGATGTAGGACTATACTCATATAATAATCACCTCAATGAAAGAAAAGGAGGTTAGGTAGCTATGGTTATCTAGGATCCAGACTTGCTATGGAATTAATTTACTCCGTGAGTAGATAACCTTCATCTTTCGGAAATATCTCTGATTTGTACAAGGTTCCTAGGGACGGATCAACTAGAACACACCAACTCACAATGCTCTCTCATGTCGACTTTGTATCATGTCCTCGACTGGGGATACCTCTTCTTCACAATCTTTCTCCTTGTTATGTAATAAGCCTTCAGCCAGAGCAGATAAATTGGCTCAACAGGCTTACGAGAATCACAATCAAAGTACTAAAAATATAGTTTCATTATGCATACAGTCTGATATCGGATATCGATTAATCGAATTATGCAACGATTAACCAGATTATGAATATTTCTTTCTTGAAATCTATAATATACATATATTATTTATCATATAAAAGTATGATAATTCTATAAAAATATAAAATATTCCAAGAAAATCACTAAGAATAATACCCAAATAATTCAAATCAAAGTCGTCATCTATTACTTTATACAAATAGGAGGATCAGAGAATTACTGTTCATCCAACAGTAAATTGAACAGTGTTGGATGAACAGTAGAGTATAACTGTAGCATGAACACGAATTTCAATACCCATTTATTGCATCGGACAAAAAAAATAGCAGCAGACACTAAAAAACGGCAATCTGTCAAAACTTGTAATTGCTACAGAATTTTATGGGCCCCACATATACCACTTACAAAATTTTCCAGTTTACACCTCATATACATATATACATAGGTAACCAAAAAAACAAGAGGCAATTTGTGGAAAAATTAAGTGGCAA
>BQKN01064740.1:366214-411565 GCA_022839385.1 Asparagus kiusianus
ACGTGTGGCCAACTCATGGATGGCCGGCCACCTCAAGGTGGCTCGGCTCATGCCGAGCCACCTCAGGGTGGCTCGGCATGGGCCGAGCCACCCTGGGGTGGCTCGGCCACCGAGCCACCTCAGGGTGGCTCGGCATGGGCCGAGCCACCCTGGGGTGGCTCGGCCACCGAGCCACCTCAGGGTGGCTCGGCTTGGGCCGAGCCACCTTGAGGTGGCTCGGTTTCGGCCGAGCCCCTCCGGGTGTTTGGGTTCCGTCGTTTGGTTGTTGTATCCGCTTCGTCCGTGATTCAGTTATGCGGTTGATTGGTCTGGAATCGATTCGTTGACTTGATTCCTAATTTGGCAGTAAATCTACTTCTGAGTTCGAGTCCGAAACTGATCTTGATTCGATCGCGATTCGTCCAAGTCCGCTCTTGGTTTGATTCTTCAACCCGTTGGCTTGATTCCGCACGCGAGTGGATTCATTCCATTGTTTACGTGCAGTTCGTCAGCTTCGTATCCTCGTTAACCCGCTTCGTCGCGTATCATCCGGCTTCGGTGTTGCGGACTAACGGTCGTATTCAGATACGTCGCCCGATGGTCTGTTTGTCGATTGGCGTCGTCGAGCTGTGTTAAGGGGCCTATAGGCAGTTTTATACGCCTACAATCTCTTGTATGATCTCTTACTTGCTTTTGTACCTACACCTGTTATTGACTATACTAGAGTGATAGAATTGTGATGGTGAAACATGTTATTGCACGGTGTGGTGCATGACAGGTTTGACATTCTTGGTTTTACCTTGGACTGCAGCCTTGTGTGAATCCAGGGGCGTCACACATATATTTTATATATTTTTAAATTTTAAGAGTATAATAATCAAATCAAATGTATTAAAACTTAGAGAGATGCAAATTTAAAATACAATGATAAAAAGATAAACGACCGTGCTTTGCACGGGGTCCATACTAGTATACTTAAAAAGTAAAACTATTAAAAGTTGATAAATTAAAAATAATCACATAAGTAATAACACTTCAAAATACTAATAAAACTCATCATCTAGTCTTCCCCATCATCATTGTAGTGATAAGTGATGGAAACAAGGGTGGGAAATAGCAGCAGTTGGCATGTACACTCGGTGGCGGTCAGAGACTGTGATCGTTGTCAACTCGTGGTGGTGGAGAGGAGATTGCGCAGAGGTGTCTAGGTTTAGGGTTTTAAAGTTGTTGCGCGTCTTTGCGGAAGCGTGCTCGACAACCAAACGAGTTCGCGAGTTACGGGAGAAGATAACCAAACCAAACACGAGCACAATCCAATCCAAAATACGACAAATCAAACCAAACACAAAGATATACGTGGTTCGGCAATTTGCCTACGTCAACGGAGAGAGATTCTGCTAAATTAATGACAGTATAAAGGGTTACAATCTCACAAAATTACTCAAATAAACCCTAAACCAAATCTTTCAACTTGCTCACAAGTACTCCCTCTCAATATGCTCAGTACAATCTAAAATCCCTGATTAGAAATCCTAGAAAATCGTGTTTCAATATATACCAAAACACAATCCCAAAGCAAACAGGAAACAAAAGCCCAAGGCCCAGCTCGATACGCGGTCGACCGTAGAGAAAGTTGCGGTCGACCGAAACCAACGACAAAAACTAAAAAGACTACAGGGTTTGGCGGTTGACCGCATATGTTTCCGCGGTCGACCGTCAAAAGTCTAGAGGCCTTCCTTGAGTCTATGCACGTTTCCGGTCGACCACACATATTGTCGCGATCGACCGAACATAACTAAAATATGTCCTCTGTGATTTCCTGTAATTTGACTGTTTCTCTTCAATTCTCCACCTTGGTGAAGTTTTACCAAAACTAAGCTAACACCAAACAAAGAGCACCATTACGTCGTCTCTCCAAACTCGGCTGCACCAATTTAGTTGCCTACATACCCCCTCTTCCAAGGGATCAAACCGTCTGTAGTTCATCCAAATGGCCATCAATGGCCTTAACAATCACGAATATATAACAAGTTTTGACAATGATCAAACTTATTGCTCGGAACCACCTTAGTGAGCATATCCGCCGGATTATCCTTCATGTGGACCTTGACAATCTCCACATCACCATCTTCAAGAGCATTTCGAATGAAGTGATAACGAATATCAATGTGCTTCATCCTCGCATGAAAAACCTGATTCTTCGTTAAATAAATAACACTCATGCTATCACAATGAATGGTGACGGACCGCTGTGAAATACCAAGTTCCTCCAAAAGTACCCGAAGCTAAATAACCTCCTTCACAGCCTCTGTAATCACCATATACTCTGCCTCCATCGTCGACAAAGCCACCATAGACTATAAGGTGCATCTCTAACATACCAGTGCATGGGTCAAAGTGAACACATACCTTATTGTAGACCGATACTTATCCAAATCCCCGGCATAATTCGAAACAACATAGCCAATACATAACTGCCCACCTCTAGCGTCCCGCTCATAAACCAAACCAAAATTAAGGGTACCATGAATGTACCTCAAAACCCATCTCATGGCGTCCCAATGACCCACTCCTGGATCGTACATGTATTTTGAAACCATGCTCACCACCTGTGATAAATCCGACATCGTACATACCATCATGTATATCAAGATCGCAACCGCGCTCGCATATGGAGTCTTCGACATCAACTCTCTATCTTCAACTGTCTTTGGTGAAAGGTCAGGTAGAAGCTTTAAATGAGCTCCTAAATGTACACTAATTGGCTTCGTATCTATGTTAACATTAAACCGTTGTAGAACATTCTTCAAATAAGCCATCTGTGTTAAACAAATTCTATCCTTCTCTTTATCTCTGCCGATCTCTATCCCTAAAATACGCTTTGCCTCACCCAAATCCTTCATCTCAAACTCATTTGAAAGCTGAATCTTCAACTCATCTATAGCGGATCTGGAAATAGAAGCAACCAACATGTCATCAATATAAAGTAATAAATAAATATACGCATATCCCTTTAACTTGCAAAAATAAACACAAGGATCAAACTGGCTTCGAGTGTATGAATGACTGATCATAAATCCATCGAATCGCCTATATCACTATCGAGGAGTGTAAAACCCTATAAATTTGAAAATTTTCATGATAAATAATGATAAATATATTTTATGCTAAAAATAACATATTTTAATGTTTGAATATGATAAGAATTGATTTGAGATCAATTCAATGTATATTTGTGAATATATGAGTACAAATACACAAAACATACACGAAGAAAAATCTGGAAAAAATAACCAGTTAAGAGTTTCTATATTTTACACAATGATACAGTTGGAATCTAGAAAAACTTAAAAGACTAAAGTTATAGGTCTCTTCAACAACCTTCCAACAAATCTCAAATCATCTTATTATGAGGTCGGATGAGAAAGTTACAGTCAAAATACCGAAGGTGATTTTCCCAGTCAGAGTAGGTTTCCTGGTTCGGGTCAAACGGGTTTATTTTGGGTTTGCCTCTATAAATACCTTATTTTTTATGAAAATTCCTCTTTTTTATCATATCTCTAAACCCTAGCAGCCACCCTCTTCCCTCAAAAACCATAGATCTTTTTCTTATGAATTTTGAGAGCTTTGTGAAGCACAATACTGACACGAGGGCGAGATCATTGACGTGTGGTAAGGGAGAACGTATTGTTTGCACTTGTGGATTGCTTGTTGTTTGTTTCAGAGGCTTACACATGATTTTAAGACAAGATTCTCTTTGACTTGTTGTTTCAATTTTTAGACCTATTATGAATTTGCTTGGGCTATATTGTGATTTGATTATGCTATGGTATGAAGATTGTAATAACTGTGTAGGCTTGTTAATGAATAATATTTAAATAATGATAATATGATAAATAGTTTAAAAGAAAATTATTTTGTAAAAAGAGTTATTTTGTGATGTTTTTAAAAGAAAGAATATATAATAAAGATTATTTTTAGATTTATTATGATGAGAAAAGCAATTATTTTAAAAACGGGGTTGGTTTTAAAGTATTATGATAATAAATATCTTAAAAAAATTATTTTGTAAAATGATTTATTTTAAATAAATAAGTTTATGATTTTAAAAGATTAGTTATTGATATAATGAGAAACAATTTTAAAAATAACCAGTGATTTGGAAAAGGATTATTTTTAAATAATTATTATGAGAAATAATTTAAGGATTTTATTTTATAAATGATTATTTTGAAATAATAAATTAATGATTTTTGAAACATTAGTTTAGAATTAAAAGGATTTATTTTGAGTTATTATAATAATAGATATTTTAAAAGTTTTTATTATATTATAATATGTGAATGTTACCTGTGTTTGTCACATATTACAATGATACCGACAATTTGACTCTCTTATTTATACACATAGTATTTATCTTGTTTGATACTGTGTTTGACCTGAATGACTATTTAGAAGCTTGTTGTTTTATCACCTAGTTGTTATCCAATAGGAGAGACTGTACATGAAGACGACTTCTGTTAAAAGTATGATTTATAAGCGTACTGCAAAGTATGACTATACTCACTCGATATCGATATCCCGATGTGAGGAGTTCTGAATTCCCTTGATATCGATATGTCGGTATGAGGTTTCCTTGACTATTACTATTATAGCATTGATTAGACGATACATTCTTGATCGGACGTGTTATGGGTTACGGTTATTTTCATAGTTTTGTAGAAATCGTTCTACGGTAACTCTGTGGCTAGTCCATAATATTTCATGTACAGTTGCTTAATTAATCTGATAAACATGGAGTTTATAAAGAGGAATTAGACGGAGAATATAGTATGTATATAAATGGGCACAACGCTTTTCCTGTTATCGTGATATCATGAGTTTTATATACATTGGGCAGAGGGCCAATACTTGACTTGAAGGCGGCCCCCGGATAGGTTTACGGGGACCCGATTATATACATGAAAATATTCTTCCCCGATTCAAATAACATGTAAAACAAGAATAATATGCTTGCGTGTATTATGGTGGACTTTGTTAGTTTTGTTGAGATGTGGACCCGTGATTTGTGATAGGATGGCTAGTAGTATGATTTCGTCACTTGGATGATTATGGATTCTTGTGAGATGTAGGCCAGTTGTTTTCTTTTTATATATAGATCGGGTTAATATTTAATTATCTATAATTTGAGACATATGGTATATACATGAGAGTTTCCTTGTTTGGATTATTTCGCTTGATGTACTACGTCTCTTTTTATAGATTTTAAGTATTAATTCTATCTTGTTGTATAACCTTATCACTTAGATGATTATTCTGATCGCTAGCTGCATGACTTCATTACCCGATTGATTTATGAATTCTTATGATTATCATGTTTTAGTAGTGAATTTGCATGTTAATTTTGTCGGATTTCTAGTTGCACTTTCCTTTGTCATTTATGTTATCGTATCATTTTTCGCTTGGGTTTTCGTTCATTCTATTGTTTTGTGGGATCTTGCTGTGTGCCATGCACGCTTACATACACCTATTTTCTCTGGTATACATCAGACTTAGAGGAAGAACAAGTCTAGCTGGGAGATAGCCAGGAGCCAGAGGATTCTTAGTAGGAGTGCCTTGCAGATAGAGTTGAAGAATAGGCTGAAGTTCAGCTACCTCTTCTTCGTTGGTGATCCTAGTTTCTTTTGTAGCATTTCTTTTTTCGCTTGATCACTGTATTTTATATTCTCTAGTATTCATTTGTTCCGATATATATAAGGGCATGTTGACCTAAATATTATGTCTTGGATGATATTCATTTGTGATATGTACCATTTTATTTTGTGTTGTTCATCATATTCTTGCTATCTGTGATCGGAGACCTATGCCTTTGTATTTATTTTCTTAACGCTTAGCGTATTAAGTTAAGGAGAAATATTTATGTTTTTTTCATTCTCCTTAATCTTATACATCGCGGGCTTGTTCACGTTCCGATTCCCCGATATTTTGGGAAGCAGCGCGTGGCAGGTTTTTTTGGTGGCCCATGTAGGTCACGCTCCCGGTCACGGTTCCGAGTCCAACTAGTAAGAATATAGTGGATAATTTAGATACATATCATGATTTCATCCGTGAGACTATGAGCCCTTATCCTATTTTCTTGATAGATTTCGTTTCGTCCTTATCTTATCACTCCTTGACTCCTGAGCTTCCCACAGTTTTTATCGCGTCGTATCGTGACCACACGCTCTCTTCTTGTAACTCCTCTATCCTCGTACCGGATATTATTTTATGTGTTAATATTTTTACAACTATGTTTTCTTTGATTTGACTTATATATCGTTGATTGTATTAACTTCTACATTATTTTATATATCACACACAGTGTTATATTGTATGTTTTTCACAAAAATATATATACCATTACTTATATATTTTCAATTGTTCAAACATTTTTATTAAGTGCTTTGCATTGCTCTAGACTCCACATATACATTGCATAGCATATCTGATATTCGGATTATTTTTTTGTGTTTAAAATATACTTTTGCATATTTATATTATGTATGTGTGCGCTTATCTGTCATACCACCTGTTATTTACTTATGTTTTACATTATTATATATTGTTCTTATTTTTAGTAATATACTTAAATAAGTTCATGAATTTAATATTCTACATATGCACTATATTCTTATCCTTTACATTTTCAGTATATAGTTTTTATCAGTAAGTTTTGTCTTGTTAGATTATTTTAGTATGTTTGCTTTAGTTTCGTTATTTCTAATAGAAATGTATTTCTATTTTGATATCAAGCATTATTTATATTTTTAAGTATAGAGTTGAGTTACTAAATATATAGTTATTTTGCTATATTAATTATTATCCTTTTATAAATAATATAAGAGGTAACTCTAATATGCGTTTGTGGGTATGTATAATATTTATCCATAGTTTATTTATAGTGTATTTGCATATTTGTTATTTTTTTGCTTCGTTTTCGATATGTATTGTTTTTTTATTATGATAATATACATTGTATACGCATGTTATTTTTTTAGTATTTATTTTATGTTATTTTTAGATATTTATATCGTTTATTGTGTCATTATTGTTGTCCATTCTCTATTCATTATTTTTGTTACTTGTGTTATGTTTTACTTTTTCATTATTTTATAATTATTATTCTCTTTTTATTATAGTGTATTCATGTAGATTATTATATTTACGATGTTATTGATTTATAGTCATTCATTATTTCTAGTATCAATTGTGGACTCATGTTTATCTAAAATATATTGGTGTTTTTATTATACGGAATTATTCTCTTCTTATGTTTTCATTTGCTTATGTGCCTATTTCACCTTTTATAGTTTTTATTTTTATATATTATACTTCTTTATCTAGTAGTATGTTTGTGAGTGTTAGTATTGTTAGTAAGCATTTATGTTTTAGTGAATTCTATGATTTTTGTATATATTAATTTATTTTGAGTTTTATACTGTCAATTGGTTTGTTACTTATTTGAATGCATTGAGTCTTCAATTATGTTTTTCTTTGTCAGCTTGGTATTTTTTATTATTTTGACTTGTGTTATTTTACATCGTGTTACTTTTCTGTTTCATTTTTCTTATTTTTGTATTTTTTTTGTAGATCATATTATATCAATATCATTTTATTCTTATATTTTTCTTTAAATAGGAGTTGTTATTTTTTCGGTGTGAGTGTGTGATGTTATGGCTTTATAGTTTGTGTATAGGGTTATTAAAGGTTGTTACAATGTATGTGATTGTTTAGCTTTGATTTTTGTGTTTTTACATATTGTATTATGGTTACATATTTAGTCGAAATATTTTTGTAGTTAGTGGGTTTTATATTTTATGCAGTGTATTCTTGCTCATGTTTTTCACGTTTCAATTTGTGTACTGCTATATCGATTCAATATTTGTTATGTTTTTGTTTTTTTGGTCACGTTATAGTGTAGTTATTTTTATTTTGTATTGCATTTATTTTTATTAATTCTACGTATTGTACATGTAATTTTGTAAATATACATGTTTGCTGTGTATGTTACCACATAATTTTGGTCACATTTTACTTTTTATGTATGCGTTTTGTTATCATTATTGTTTGGTTATTTATCAAGTTATCTATTTTTCTGTATGTGTTTTTATGTTATCTTTAATTTTATTAATTTATTAGTTTATTGTGTTATTTGGGTTATATTGTTTATTAGTTAACATAGTTATTTCTCTACATTTTATTAGCAGTTTCATAGTTTATTTTAGGATATGAAATGAGTGTTATAAGTTTATACAACTTAGTTGCAGGTTTTGCACATTGTAGATATTTTGTTGTGTTTATTAGTTGTCTATTCATTAATTATTTCAATTGATGTATTTATCAATTTTCTATATACAAAATTCCTTGTATTACTATTTTAGTTAACTGTTTATATCCATATTTGATTATTGTTTTAAATATTATTAATGATAGTTCATATGTTGTATTATGTTTATTCTTTATGTATATTGGGTTTATAGTTTTTGTATTATATTTGGTTATTCTAATGGGTATAATGATATAATATTTATTGGTATATTTTGATATTGTGTTCGTTGTGTAAATATTATAAATACATAATTACATGATTATTATATATATTTTCTGTCTTTTACCTACGTCCATTATTGATGTACTTTTTACTTCCTATTATCAACTATTATATGTATTATTTTTGCTTTTCAGATTACTATATGATATCGATATTTTATTTTAATTACGATGACAGAATTTGTTTTAAGGGGGAAAGAATGTAAAACCACGTAAATTTAAAAATTTTCATGATAAATAATAATAAATATGTGTTATACTGAAAAATAACATATTTTTATCTTTAAGTATGATAAGAATTTATTTGAGATCAATTCAATGTATATTTGTGAATATATGAGTGCAAATACACAAAACATGTACGAAGAAAATTTGGGAAAATGACCAGTTAAGAGTTTCTATGTTTTACACGACGAAATAGTTGGAATTTAGAAAAGATTAAAAGACCAAAGTTGTAGGTCTCTTCAACAGCTCTCCAATAAATCTTAAATCATCTCATTCTAAGATCAGATGAGAAAGTTACAGCCAAAATACCGAAGGTGATTTTCCCAATCAAACTAGGTTTCCTGGTTCGGGTTAAACGGATTTGTTTCAGGTTTGTCTCTCTAAATACCTATATTTTTTACAAAAATTCCTCTTTTTTATCATATCTCTGAACCCTAGCAGCCATCCTCTCCCCTCAAAAACCCTAAATCTTTTTCTTATGAATTTTGAGAGTTTTGTAAAGCACAATATTAACACGAGGGTGAGATTATCGACGTGTGGTAAGGGAGAACGTGTTGTTTGTACTTGTGAATTGCTTGCTTTTTATTTCAGAGACTTGCACATGATTTAAGAAAAGATCTCTTTCTCTTTGACTTGTTGTTTTAATTTTTAGACCTATTATGAATTTGCTTGGACTATACTATGATTTGATTATGCTATGGTATGAAGATTATGATAACTATGTAGGCTTGTTAATGAATAATATTTAAATAATGATAATATGATAAATAGTATAAAAGAAAATTATTTTATAAAAAGAGTTATTTTGTGATGTTTTTAAAAGAAAGAATATATAATAAAGATTATTTTTAGATTTATTATGATGAGAAAAGAATTTTTTTGAAAAAAGGGTTGGTTTTAAAGTATTATGATAATAAATATCTTAAAAGAAATTATATATTTTGTAAAATGATTTATTTTAAATAAATAATTTTATGATTCTAAAAGATTAGTTATTGATATAATGAGAAACAATTTTAAAAAAAGAATTGATTTGGAAAAAGATTATTTTTGAATAATTATTATGAGAAATAATTTAAGAATTTTATTTCGTAAAGGATTATTTTAAAATAATAAATTACTAATTTTTAAAATATTAGTTTAGAATTAAAAGGATTTATTTTGAGTTATTATAATAATAGATATTTTAAAAGTTTGTATTATATTATAATATGCGAATGTTACCTGTATTTGTCACATATTACAATGATACCGACAATTTGACACTTATATTTATACACATAGTATTTATCTTGTTTGATACTGTGTTTGACCTGAATGACTATTTGGAAGCTTGTTGCTTTATCACATAGTTGTTATCTAATAGGAGAAACTGTACATGAAGACGACTTCTGTTAAAAGTATTGTAGGATCTGAAATAGATACACTAGAACACTAGAGGGGGTGAATAGTGTTCTTTTAGAATTTATGCAAAGTAGATTATAAATTGCAAAGAAAGAATGGCAATCTCAGAAAATAAACATCACAAACACAAGCATGTATACTGGTTCCACCTCCCCGGTGTACATCCAGTCCCCAAGCAAATCCCGCTTGAGAGTTTCCACTATGATTTTAAAACCTTACAAAATCAAAAGCAAACCTGACCAATTTGCAAGACCATGCAAATTGCAAACCCAATTGACAAGACCATGCCAATTGTAAACCGATCTCTAGACCAAGAGATCAACCCCTCTCATAAACCGAGAGAAGTTTTCTTTGAAGCAATGTACAATTCCAATCCTATAAGCCTTGATGTGGATGTGAACGTGTAACAATGGCTTATCAATCTTTTTAACTCTCTGAATATTGCCTAAACAAGCTCTAAGAATGATAGGAACAAAGGCAATATCAGCAACTCTCTTTTATGGAAAAACAGATTGAAAAATAGAAAGTTTAGAGAGTTAATTTGCACAATATGTGAATCTTATAAGTGCAAAACTTGGTACTTGTTTTCTGATGTTTAAACCTATTTATAGCCTCTGAAATGACATAATTTTAAACCCAATTAACGTCCACAAAATGGCTATAAACAGACACTTATTCAAAACCTAAAATCTAAAAAAACTACATCTGTAGTCGACTACAAGTCATAGTAGTCGACTACACTGAGTCTAAACAGACTGTGAAGTCAGAAAATTGCTTAGTAGTCGACTACAAGGCACAGTAGTCGACTACACTGTAAACTCACAGATTCTGGAATTTTCTCTTTAGTATTTTGACCGTAACTTTCTCATCCGATATCGGAATAAGATGATTTAAGATTTGTTGGAAAGCTCTTGAAGAGACCTACAACTTTGAACTTTTGAGTTTTTCCAGATTCTAATTTCTAAGGGGTATAAATGACATGTTTTAAGACTCACTCAATATTTATAAACTCTAATGACTAGCATAGGGGATTTCTATTGTTAACCAACACACTAAGCATGTGTTAGTGTGTTCTAACACTATGTGTGTGTATGTGTGTGAATGATTAAGGCTTGTACAAATTTCTAAGCAAATAAAATATAAAATTACATTTTGATAATAAAGTATATCTTCTTCTTTGCTTCATTTTGCCTTGAACTCATCTATGTCTTGAGTATCTCTTTGAATATAATTGTTGATATAGATCTGATACTGCAAAACAAATATTAGCACATAATACACACAACATATAATATTTGTTATCATCAAAATAAACTAATCTTGGGGTCAAGATTCCTAACAAGTATGATTTATAAGCGTGCTTCAAAGCATGGCTATACTTACTCGACATCAATATCCTGATATGAGGAGTCTTGAATTCCCTTAATATTGATATCTCGGTATGAGGTTTCCTTGACTATTACTATTATAGCATTGACTAGACGATGCACTCTTGATCGGACGTGTTATGGGTAACGGTTATTATAATAGTTTTGCAAAAGTCGTTCCATGGTAACTCCGTGGCTAATGCACAATATTTCATGTACAATTGCTTAATTAATCTGATAAACATAGGGTTTATAAAGGGAAATTGGACGGAGAATATACAACATGTATATAAACGGGCATAACACTTTCTTGTTATCGTGATATCGTAAGTTTTATATACATAGGCCAGAGGGCTAATACTTGACTTGAAGGTGGCACCTGGATAGGTTTATGGGGACCCGATTATATACATAAAAATATTCTTCCCCGATTCAAATAACATGTAAAATAAGAATAATATGCTTGCGTGTAATATGGTGGACTTTGTTAGTTTTGTTGAGATGTGGACCAGTGAATTGTGATAGGATGACTAGTAGTATGATTTCGTCACTTGGATGATTATGGATTCTTATAAGATGTAGACTTGTTGTTTTCTTTTCATACATAGATCAGGATTAATATTTAATTATCTAGAGTTTGAAACATATGGTATATACATGAGGGTTTTCTTGTTTGGATTTTTTCGCTCGACGTACTACGTCTCTTATTGTAGATTTTTAAGTATTAATTCCATCTAGTTGTATGACCTTGTCACTTGGATGATTATTCCGATCGCTATCTACATGACTTCGTTACCCGATTACTTTATGGATTCTTATGATTATCATATTTTTAGTAGTGACTTTGCATGTTGATTTTGTCGGATTTCCAGTTACATGTTCTTTTGTCATTTCTGTTATCGTATCGTTTTTCGCTTGGGTTTTCGTTCATTCTATTATTTTGTGGGGTCTTGCTGTGTGCCATGCACGCTGACGTACACCCATTTTCTCTGGTGTATGTCAAACTTAGAGGAAGAATAGGTCTAGCTGGGAGATCATCAGGAGGTAGAGGATTCTCAGTAGGAGTGCCTTGCAGATAGAGTTGAAGAATAGGCCGAAGTTCAGCTACCTCTTCTTCATTGATTGTCCTAGTTTCTTTTGTAACATTTCCTTTTCTGCTTGATCATTGTATTTTATATTCTTCAGGATTCATTTATTCAGATATGTATAAGGGCATGTTGACCCGAATATTATGTCTTGAATGATATTCATTTGTGATATGTATCATTTTATTCTGTGTTGTTCATTATATTCTTCCTATCTGTGATCGGGGACCTGTTGCATTTATTTTCTTGACGCTTAGCGTATTAGGTTAAGGAGAAATATTTATGTTTTTTTGTTCTCCTTAATCTTATACATCGCAGGCTTGTTCACGTTCCGATTCCCTCGGTATTTTGGGAAGTGGGGCGTGAAAAGGAGACTGCTTCAAACCGTATAGCGATTTTTTACAAACCAACTTTTCCTTCCCTACACCTCAGAATCCCAATGACTGAGTCATATATATTTCTTCATCAAGATCACCATGAAAAATATCGTCTTCACATCCAACTGATCTAACTCCAATCCATACTGTGTCACCAAAGCTAGCAAAATCTGAATCGAAGAGTGTTTTACCACTGGAGAGAAAACCTCATTATAATCAATATCTTCCTCCTATGCATAGCCCTTCGTAACCAACCTAGCCTTGAACCTTACTGGAGTACCTTTAATGCCCTCCTTCTTCGTATATACCCACTTGCAACCAATCGCCTTCCGCCCCTTTGGAAGCTCAACAAGCTCCCGTGTATCGTTCTTGTGAATATACTTTATGTCCTCCTGTATAGCTACTTGTCACGAATTAGCCTCCGAACTCTACTTGGCCTCTCTGAATGTAGTAGGCACCAACTCATCGATACTCTCGGAAGTGCATATGTAACTACTGTGTCGATATACTGTGCTGGCATCCATATGTCTCTCCTCTGTCTTTGAACCGCAATAGAATCCTGAACTTGAGCCGTCGGTCCCTGATTCTGTACATTTGTACCCATATCCTCCTCCTCCTCGTCGTGCTCGCCTGGCGTCATCTTAGTCGGTACTCTAATGGATACTGTACCATCTGGATAATGTGGAGCTGCATCGATCTACACCATCTGTGATATCTCCTTAGTCAGGTTGCTCTCTACCTGATGAGAGCTGTGAAGCTTCAAGATAGAAGCCCCATCGAACACGACGTCTCTACTCAGCACAATCTTCCTATCAACTGGATCCTATAGCTTGTATACCTTAACACCACTCTTGAATTCTACAAATATGGTCTTTCTAGCTCGAGCTTTCAACTTATCGGTCTTAATATGATAATGTGCGGGGCACCCAAATACCTTGAGTTGGTCATAGTCGTGTGTTAGCTCTCCCGACCACATCTCCATAATGGTCTTTTCCTCAATCGCAGATGAAGGCAGTTTGTTAATGAGGTGACTCGTATATAAAAGTGTCTCAGCCCAAAAGATCTTCTCCAAACCACTATGTGTTAACAAATATCGGATCTTCTCCAACAAAGACCGATTTAACCTTACTATCACTCCATTCTGCTACGGTGTATGACTAACTGTGAAGTGTCTCTTTATGCTCTCGTCTTGACATAGCTACCGAAAAGGGCCTGATGTGTACTCACCATCATTGTTGGATCACAATATCTTGATCTTTCTCCCAGTCTGCAGTTCTAACTTCTTCTTCCACTCTATAAATATATCTAGGACTTCACTCTTCTTTGTCATGGTGTACACCCAACAACACCCAGAATAGTCATCAACGAACGTGACGAACCAATATCGACCACCAAGTGATGCAGTCTTGATGGGACCCCAAACATTTATGTGCACGTAATTCAGGATGCCCCTAGTTCTATGAATGGCAGTCCCGAACTTCACATTTGTCTTCTTTCTAAGTACACAGTGCTCACAGAACTCAATCTTTCCACTCTTGGCTCCCTTCAATAGTCTCTGCTTGCACGGTGCCTGCAGTGACTTCTCTCCTAGGTGCCCTAACCTGTAGTACCAAAGTCTGCTCATGTCTACCTCTGAAATAGCTGAAGCTACTTGGCCAATCTCGATCCTCCCCTTCAGATAATATAAGTTTCAACTGCAGACTCCCTTCATCACCACCAAAGATCCATTGGTAACATTTGCTACAGCATTCTCAAAGGTCACCTTGAATCCCTTCGCTTCCAAAGCTCCAACTGAGATAAGATTCTTCTTTAATTAAAAAACAAATCTCACCTCCTTAAATTCACGGACTACTCCATCATGCATCCGAATCCTCACGGTACCTATCCCACAAATGCTACATGATTGATCATTTCCCATGATGACAACACCTCCATTGAGTCTCTCAAATGATGCAAACCAATATCGCCTAGGAGTAACATGATAAGTAGCGCTATAATCAAGCATCCAATCTGATGCATCCAAGTGGTCACCCCCGGAGTAATCAGCAGAGAAAAGATTAAATCATGTGAATCATCGCCTCTCGTAACGTTCACCTCATTGGCCTTCTGGCCATTTTTCTTGTCATTCTCCTTCTTCTTAAGCTTTGGACAGTCTCTCTTCCAATGTCCCTACTCCTTGCAGAATGCACATTGGTTCTTTGCTAACTGGTGATTGCCTCTCGATTTTGACCTGCCTCTATTGTCACCTCTCGGATATGGGTTTTTACCTCTCGTCGATAAGGCCTCTCCTGAAGTACTAGTGTGGGAAGTCTCATTGTCCTTCCTCCTCAAATCATAGTTCGTCAAAGCGTTAGTTACTTCACTATACCTGATAGAAGATCTTCCATTCAACAAAGTAAACACAAATGTATCATACTCCTCATTCGATAAGGAGCCCAACAAAATAATCGCCTTGTACTCATCTGATATCTTCTCATTAATATTCGCCAAGTCCGATCATAACTGAGTGTAGTTGTTCACATGAATTGCTAGTGAGGTGCCCATGAACATCTGAACTCTGAATAACCTACGCAGCGATTGTAATCTGTTCTCAACACTTTTCGTAAGGTACTTGTTATTGAGAATTTCTCACATTTTTATTGCAGACTTCACCCTAATTACATTATATTTTAACTCATGTTCTAAACATGACATGATCACCCTACAAGCGTTCCTATTCATCTATTCTCATATTGTCTCTTCATATTTTGGTGGCCTCTCATGGACCATGATGATCTCCTCCAAATTCTAACCATTGAGCGCATCATGTACGTCGCTCATCCACAAACAAAAATTGATCTTGTCGTCATATTTAACCACACTAATTTTAGTGTTCTGAAAACCAATTTGAACCGTACCCGCCATCTTATCGCTTTCACCAACTTCTTCATCCATACTCACAAACTTTAAATTGTAGAGAATTCAAACTTGATAGAATTTAGAAGTTACCCAACTGAACCCTAGAACATATTCTAAAATAGATCTCCTAACCGCACGACCAAAGCGAAATCTTCAACGGCAACCCTAAACACTATATCCATCGAAGCCTAGAACTCTAAGAACCAAGCTTCCACGATGAATCTTCCTCCGCCTAATGTCAAAACCCTAGATCTGAAATCTGAGCTCTGATATCAATTGTTGCGCGCCTTTGCGGAAGCGTGCTCGATAACCAAACAAGTCCGCGAGTCACGGGAGAAGATAACCAAACCAAACACGAGCACAATCCAATCCAAAATACAACAAATCAAACCAAACACAGAGATATACGTGGTTCAGCAATTTGCTTACGTCCACGGGGAGAGGATGGGGAGATTCCACTAAATCAAGGAGAGTACAAATGGTTACAATCTCACAAAATCACTCAAATAAACCCTAAATCAAATCTCTTAACTTGCTCACAAGTTCTCTCTCCCAATATGCTCAGTACAATCTCAAATCTCTAATTAGAAACCCTTGAAAATCGTGTTTCAATCTATACCAAAATGCAATTCCAAAGCAAACAAGAAACAAAAGCCCAAGGCCCAACTCGACACGTGGTCGACCGTAGAGAAAGTCACAGTCGACCGAAACAAACGACAGAAACTAAAAAAACGACTACAATGTTTGGCGGTCGACCGCACATGTTGCCGCGGTCGACCGTCAAAAGTCCAGAGGTCTTCCCTGAGTCTATGCACGTTTCTGGTCGACCGTACATGTTGCCGCAATCGACCGAAAAAATTTGTCCTCTGTGATTTCCTGTACTTTGACTGTTTATCTTCAAAAACGACTATATTATTTTGGGAGGATTTCGAGGCAGCGAAAGGGAGACTTTAGGCTAATTAAGTTCGAATCTGATCAAGTTGCGTATATTATGCGTCCACATAATTTTATTATATGAGTGCATACTGTTTAACCGTTCGATTATGCGGTTTGACCACATAATCAAACGGGTTCCAGCTACCCAACATATTTTGGTATCGAGTAGGAGCACTCAGGCCAGTCTTGAGCTGGGTAGAGCGTGTTTTTAAACACTAACCACAATATATCGAAACGATATATGATTTTGAAGGTCGAGGGAGATTTTGAGACGAATGTTTAGCGTCTGTTAGTGGGCAGGTGGATGCATATAATTGGTTCAAGCACTAGTTCTCTTTCAGCCTTGCTTTTATTTCCTGATATTAGCTCCTGTTCGTCTGCTACTTTTGTACCTGGTGATTAGGAGCGGAAACGAATAAGATATTTAACAAATAGTTTAGTATTTATTCGCCTATGTATTTGGTCATATTTAATTCGATAGTTTATTTAATAATAAACGAATAGTTTTTATTATTCGGTTCATAAACGAACAGAATTTAACTATATGTATATTAGATTCGTTTGTATAATGAACCATTCGTTTATACAGTATAGTCTTTAAAATTTTATTTTGCTGCTTGTAAATGTGGATAAATATTTTTTTTTATTTCTGAACATTATATATCACTAGGTTGCATATTCATCAAGGTATATCACGTTTGGCTCTATTGCAAGATTAGGATAACAAATATTTGTCGAATATCTAATAAGCACGGACCGGATAATTTGTAAATATTACCCAAACAATGTTAATGAATATTCGCGAATAGTTATCTGAATACCACCCGAATCGAATTCGAATACCGATTTCCTATTCATTTCAGGTTCACATGCGAATTCAAATAGTCACATAGGAGCCGAATACAAAAACGAATAATGGGTATTCAACTTGAATTCGGTTCGTTTCCACCCCTGCTGGTAATACTCTCTTGTATACCCAGTAAATCCTTATTCATGGAGAATGGGAAGTAGTTATTCACCAATTTCAGTTAGTTATATAAACAAGGGAACGCAACATGGCCCATATTTGACAACTCACGCTCACAAGAAAGCATCCTGTCATTTCCTCTGTGGTGATGATCCAAGTATAAAAGGGCGGATTCATTGATGCAACATCATGAGATAAAGATATTACAACCAACTAATTATCATACCTTTGATGAGATGACCTTAAGACAACTGATCAACATGATACCACCCCTGAACAGAACAACGTCCGCTTGCATGGTGAGCACATCTTTTCATTTCGAATAAAAACGTCTAAGTTGCTCCCAGTGGCAATTTGATGTGTCTAAATTGCTCCCTACTCTCACTATGAATGGTTCGGAGTATTCTGCTTGTATAAAAGTTGTTTTGATAAATTTTGTAATCATTTCTTCGACGTATAGGGTACTAAACCAATAGCTGGAGCACACTACAGACAAAATGGAATGGAGGAACAATCTCGGATCCGCTTATCTTAATTTAATGTTCTTTAAATAAAGTTCTCTCTCCCTAGAATTTCCAAGAAGCAAACAGGGGCAAATGCTATTATCTCTATGGTACAATGAACATTTCGTACACAACAGTCCTGAGGACAAAAAGAAACCTCTTTTAACTCTTTTAAGTCGGATAAAGCTGGTAGGCGTTCTCACATAATCCTCACTCACTGTGTTAAGAAACGCCAACCCCTTCGAGTTCCACTTGAGCCACTGCAGTGCTGATTGCATCGACTACCTCCATTTTCCCTCTATTCACTGCTTCATCCATTGGGGTTCGCTCATAGCTACACAACGAGTTAAGTATCCAAGTTTTGAAAATGTCAAAATTATCAAGGCAAATGAACAATTTCATATTTAACCAAAAGAAATGTGATCGAAGTTACCTGTTCAGCGCACTTACAGTAGCTCGTGCCAGGATCAAAGCCTTCACTACCTGAAAGTGTTCTCTTTGTCATATCAGTGATCATACAGAGCAAATAAATTAAAACCAAAATGTAAGCACCCTATTCACCTCAATATGACCATTGAGGCACGCCCAATGAAGGGGAGTATTCCTTTCTGCATTTGACACATTGACATCCTGCACCAATCACGGATACAAGGATTATTACATGCTACCAAAAGCAAGCCTTGAAAATAGTCAGCTAAAGCCAGCAGAAGCTTTCATCAAATATAAATCTTCAGAACCTTCATCACCATTTTTCCAGCTTATAGGTCCATTATAAACCTTTAGTCTAGACTTCTTAAAAATTTGCTGTCCTGAGAAAATGATTGCTCCCATATGGCATTGGAGCACCGTCATAATGCTAAATATGCTCACTTGGATCTTTTTTAATTCATTTATAAAGACAAACTATAAGTTTGAAACTTCATGTCATGACAATGGCCATCATTTTACATCAAATAGGAAGAAGCTTTGGTGTATCTTTTAAGTATTAGTAAGGGCACATTAGCTGCTTAGCATTATGGAAAAACAATCAGAAGTAACATATCTCTTTCTACTATTTAACCAAATTTCAATCATTTTTCCCCTTCCAGCCAGATGTATCAACTGCTAACACTCGTTTGACTGGTCTTTTCCTTTCATTCTTTTCACTGGTCAAAAATTCAACTACTTTGAACCATTCCAGACACTGATTAATTTGCTCAATCTCCAATCTGCACTAGCTCGACAGCTGGTTGACCAGTGAGTGGTTCAGTTCAATCTTGGTGAATACATTAAATTGGGCCTTGAATTTGCTAACTAGTCCAAACAATTAAGTGTTTATTTCAATTATATAATGGCTATGATTAGGGTCTTTCTAGGGTTTAAGATGTGGTTTATTTCTCATCTAAACTTAAAGGAACTGAGATGTCTTCATAAGGAGTCTCATATATACACAGTTGAATTCTCATTTCTCTAGTTGAACTGAACATATCCACAAAGAGTTTTCAAGTGATTTCCTAAAAAAAAGTCCGGAAATAGGTTTCCTAAAACTAAAGTCAAATCAGCCAATGGGAGGGTAGCGCATCACCCTCCCTCCTAATTTCAAAGTGGTAACCAAACAAGAAAAAGCAAAACATTATACGAAAGGTGTTTCCTATAATGCACTTTCTTGTTTTCCCCCCCTTGACCAACCAAAAAGGGCCCAAGTATCAGTCCGTTTATAAAATCAGCGTTTGAACGAACAATGAGCAAGATGTATTAACCATGTAGCAACATAAGATATTTAAGTGTGAGAAGGCCTATGTACAACACTCCTGAAATCCTGTGAAACTTACCTTTTCTAATGGGTTTTTTCACGAGGGTATAGACATTTGTGAAGCCAATTGTACTAGCAAATCTAACTACTGACCACAATCTATACAGCAGAGCTTCTGGGACATGTCTGGACATTTAATTTAAGTACATGATTACCATAATACATTCTACAAATGAAAATCTTCTAAAGTATGCTACTATAAAGAAAGTGTTCTGTGATAAAATATCATTGTGTCATGATTATGCTTGAGATAAACTACAAAATGCATCTACATATTACAATCCAATAAGGAAAAGTCATTTAAAAGGTTTGGACTAAGGAGTGCTAAGTAATCATTTAATTGTTTAAAACTTCATTCTTTCGTTTGCTCATAAAAGAATCTCTACTGAGAACTATCCAACAATCACATGCTGTTGTACTTCCAGAGGCGTGGTATTGTACTTAGAATTGCATGGAACTGTACTGTATGTGTGTAATCTAACAAATCTCAACAAAGGAATCAACCGCAATACACTTTAGATGTGAACTCTTTAACAAAATGTTCCATAGGAACGTCTACATAACAGAATATACTGAAAGTTATCTTTGACAAAGCCAAATCTGATGACTTGTCCCTTAACCGTTCATGCTAAGATCAGAAAGATATAGTAGCCACCTGAATTCATCTCTTTTGTTCATAGAACTCTCTGATGCCAAAATATTCTGAAAATTTTCTTACCACACCATTCTGGATGAGATATTGCACAATGTCAAGGTGCCCATTAGCAGAAGCCATATGAAGTGCTGAAAGTGTAAAGGAAGAAGATAAACAAAAGTGATCCACATTAGAGCGAGATAGCAAAAAATCAATAGAAAAACAAATTAATAATTTGCAGAAGTCAAGCTGAGAATAGCAGAGGAAGGTTTGAAACATTTGAAAGACTCGTTAAGACTCAAATAATATAGAAGAAGGAACAGAAACATATTATAATCATATGACCAAAACATTAACTACTCATCCTAGTAATGGGACAGAAACTATGTGATAGCAAATTACTAACTGAATTCCATACAGATAGAAGGCTATTGTAAATTGAGTGGGAAAGAGAACTGCACAAAGAACCATGCCAATCTTTCATGTATTGGGCCTGCCACATCTAAAACTTATCAGTCAACCTACCGACTGCGTTATCCTACCTGACATTCCACTTCAGTGATACAACTTCAGATTTCTTGAAATAAGTCAGTTCTCTCCAAACTGGCTGTAACCATCACATATATCTGAAACAGTTGGAGAATATTTAGGTTTACTTATTTTAATCTTTTTTTTTTGACTTATGGAATATCTTAAATCTATTGAGGTTACTATCTTGCTTCAACTTAGTTTAAAATAGGTTACTATCTTGCTTCAACTTAGTTATCTTACTATAACTTGAATAACTCTACCTCTGTTTTCCTGATCCAGTATCCCCATCTTCCTATGCCTAGCAGAATGACCTACATGCCTATATATGCTAACAATAAAATATTAGTGGAGCTAACTCTGATATTTGTACAAGCACATAGCAAGTGATCCAAATTCAGTTCCCAAAGTTCACAAGTATGCGGATGCCATGTCCTTCATACAAAAGCCTGTCATCCAATAAAGTCTCTCCATGCAACTGAAAGAAAATTCTTCAACTAACAATCATAGTGAGCTTGTCCTATTTTTTGGGGAAATGGAGAGGGATAAAAGCCCTTTTAAGCTAGCATTGCCAGTTAAATCATAAACCTGAGTGTTCGCCTAAGAATTACAAGTATCATAAGTGTGTTGTTTTCATTATTTGTTAAATAATGTAGGACAAATATAGATCGGAAGAAAGAGGGAAAACTCCTCTCTATTTCTTATATTGATCAAGAGATCAAAACAATTATCAGTAGGCAACCTAATTATGGAAGGACAAATATAATCATAATATATTCTACCATATGTGTGCATTCCCATTATATGAAATATAACTAATCTAATTCCAATTATGTCTTCCTCCTTGCACTAATAACCAACACATTTTGCACATGTGTGATGCCATGACTTGTTTCCTCATATAATCCAAGATTGCCAAATGAGGATTTCCTCAACAATATTTAATGACCGGTGTATGACCATTAAGAAGATACTCTCAACTTCCCCATTAGCATAAAGGCTTACATTTGCAATCATAAGTTTGTGGAATATATTTTTTAATGAAGTAAAATCTATGTGACAATATATAATTGACAATTACATAAGCTAAAACTTATGAAAGGAATAAGGTTCGAAGATCAGAACCTGTTCGCCCTTGGGAATCTTTAGAATCAAGAGAAACACCCATGGAGAATAGGCTTATGACATCGTCAATGTCACCATACCTAGCTGCCTGTTGCAGAATGAAATAGTAAATAAACTACACCTATACAATTAAGCTCAAGTTGTAGTCTGTTAAATTCAGACAGAAAAAACAACCACAACAGATAACATAGTTTTGTGTTACATGATGTTCCTTTGACTAAAATTAGTGGCCTCCACTATTGATATAATTATGCTGTAGACCTGTATTTGCATTAATGGTAACTGATCAAAATTAACCAAGAAAAGAAATCAAAGAAGAAACAAATTGGAAAGTTCTAAACATGGTGAGAATAAAGAAGCAATAATAACAAAGAAGAAACATGAATGGAGATGAAAACAAAATAGACACACGTAAACCAAAGGTCAACATTCTTAACTCCAAATGGAATCCACACCTATTAATTTTCCTCCTAACATCTCTAGGACCAATTTTTCTTATGCCTGGACCTCATCAGGCTTCTACAGACAAAGGGAGACAAAATAGGGAGAATTCTTTGTTATGATTATTTTCATCTGTGTTATACAACATCATTAACTCATCTCCAAGACCGTAACCTCATCCTCTTTTGCATCAGCATTCCACAATATTAAAGAAATCAAGATCCTTTTGAAATGCAAATGACCTGCATCAAGCTAATTTGGTTAGTTAAACTATTCAATGCAGTCTTTGAAAGTCATCTTCACTGGTATCCTTGCCATTATCAGATGTTGACAAAGCCTATAAAGATTTCAAACAAGTGCAAATAGATTCAAAAAAGCATTGGGAAGAATACATCCAAGTCTGCAAATTGGTTAAAGGAGTCTCACTTCTAAAGCAAGTTGATAAAAATTGGGAAATACTACAATGCCCATTGAAGACATGGTCAATGAACTCAATGAATATCAATCTTCTAACCAATAATGAAAAAGACAATAACATCGAAATTTTATGTGAAATTTCTATCCTCAGGCATTTTAGGATAGGTCGTAGCTGGTGAAGATAACAACGCCTTGATCGACTCGTAGTGCTTCCCCTAGGCACTTGTCCGTTTACCCAACAGAGACAAACACGAGTATTCTAACTTGTGTGAAACATCTGTTCTACCTTGTTCATAATCGGTCGTCCAATAAAACTTCATATAGTATAGCAAGAACTTCTGAAATAATAATAACATTTTGAACTATATTAATGTCTAAATCTTATAGGAGTTAGGACACATATCGCAGTTGTGTGCTTGGCTCGAGACATTGGCCAAAACTACATAACATGGGTTTTGAGTAAGCTCAGGTCCAATTTATTTGCTGCAGAGTAGCGTAACAACTGAGAAGGGTGTAAACAAAAATATGAAATAATGAGATTCAGTCAATAGTACAAGTAAGACTAAGCTCTAGTTTTTGGAAAGTCAGCATTTGGCGCAGCATCAACGCGATCGACATGCTAAGATTGAGCACAAATGGTAAATGGATCCAAGCATAAAAGGGCATGGCAGCTGGGGAAGTGCGTTCAATAATTTTAGCATTTATTTCCAAGCGTTGTTATAAAACCCTAGAAATTTCATATCAAACATAAAATTCAATAATTAAGGGAAAAAAAAGGATTGACACGTTCCTATTTTACTTTCATAATATCGTTCTTATAAGTTTCGTTTATGGCCGGCATCAATTCAACCCTAGCAGACCACGTGTTCGATGAAATGTCTCAGATAAACATTCAACAGAAACAAAGAGAAATAAAAAGTAAATTGGGAGAGAGATGAGAACCTCGAGCAGCTCTTGGATTTGGTCGGCGGTCGCCGCCGTGGGAACTGCTTGCTGAGTTTCGCTGGAGTTAGATTCCACTCCCATGGCTTCCCAATTTTTTTTTTAAAAAAAAGTGAATAAAAATGGTAAACCAAAAAAAACGCCAATTTTAAGGGGAGACGAGATTTGATGGGCCTTTTAATCGCCGGTGTGGGCTGATCTGTTATTTAGATATTAGTCCCTCATATCGAAAATACATCCTTATTAGTCCTTCAAATAATTGAAGTTGCTCATAAGTCCCCCAAATCCTAAGGGGTTTGAAACAAGGATGACTCCAAGATTGTTCGGCTAGAAGCTCAATGCTTCATAGATGAATGAATAAAGTTAAGCTTGCTATGAATTAAATGCTTCCTTCTATTTTGTTGATCAAAGATTGGTTTCTGTAAATTTGATGATATAGAGGCTTTAGTATAACACAATTTAACTATCCCAACATGTTGAGAAGACTCAATTCAAAAGCTAATTAGTTGACAAAAACTAATTTTAAAGGCAACAAGTTGCGCAGTTTTGATGATTTAGGGTCTCTAAATTTAATTTAATAAATTAAGAAAACTAAATTCCAACTAAATTCCAAATATCCCAACATCAATAATATATCTGGAAAATAATATCTAAATATCTTTTGAAGATTCACATGTCATATTAAAATTGAGGCAGAAATCTGTTACTCTTGGGGGTGTTTGGCAATCTGAAAGTGAATTTAAAATATGTAAGTTACTTTTTTTGCAAATAACTTTTACATACATGTCAGCATGCAAGTGAAATACAATGTTTGTTTGAAAAATTAAATTATTATCGAAAATACAATGTGAATATGACGTGGCAAAACAAGATTAATTAGAGAGTATAATTAAAATCATTTAATTAAGTTAGTTACCTTTTTGTCACTTTCATGTGACTTCACCACTTTTTTAGGGGAAGTCAAAATTGTATTAAATCATATGTGGCAACTTTCTTGCATCTCACTTTCATAACCACTTACATGAAAACAAACACCTTAATTGTTAAATGAAAGTAACTTTCTCACTTTCATCTTTCACTTGCATGTAAACAAACACCCCCTAAGATTCGTAGAAACGTGGAGGCAAAGAGAGAAACTAGCTTTTCCAAACTAACCTAATTTGATAATAGGTAGAAGAAGTGAGAAATGGCGAGAAAGAAATTTTATTTGAGAATTAAAATAGCTAGAAAGAAATTTTATTTGAGAATTAAAATAGCGAGAAAGAAATTTTATTTGAGAATTAAGTTATTACATGAATTCACAAGGAAACTAAAAGGTGTTAAATTAAAAGAGTTGTTTACCCCCAAAAACCAGAAGATTCTTAAGTTTCAATCCTTAAATCTGTAATATTTCGAAATCAGTCCCTCAAATCGTTGAAATTGCTGTCAAGTCTCTCATATTTTATTGGTTATTTCAAATTAGACCCTTTATTAGTTACATTGTCTAGATTGCTTGCTCATAATGAATTAGCTATTAACCAAAAAAATTATGACTTACATGTCTATCCTTAATTAGTCATACTCCCTCCCCTAAAACCGTAGATATACAAATATTTACAGTGAAAATGTGTGGCTTAAATGGGTAAGCCCAAGACTCAAGTGTAACATCGGCTAGTCGATTTTGGTAGTGGATTGAGCCAAACAACGCATTACACTCGGTGGGTCCCACGGATTGCATGCGCCAATGGGTCCGCGGGCCGGGGGCGTGACAAATAGTATCAGCGCAATTACCAGCCATAAGTGTAAAGTTAAGTGTTACGCGAGACTAAGTGCTACACCGCGTGAGCACGGTGAAAGCCACCTCTAGAGTCCACATCGCCTGACGATATTGGGATGTGACAATTGTCATGTCACAACGAGGACATCGCTTTATAAGGTGGAGTGATTGTGAGCCCCCAACTTTAGTCCCTTATCGGGAATTTACAGTAAAATTGTGTGGCTTAAATAGGTAAGCTCAAGACTTAAGTGTAACATCGATTAGTTGATTCTGGCAATGAATAGAGCCAAATAACACGTCACACTACGTGAGTCCCACGGCTTGCACGCGCCCCCGGGGCGTACCAAAGTTTAAATAGACAATTTGAGGTTGGAGTAGCTTAAACAGAGAGTATAACTGAAAATTAGGGGGGGGGGGGGGGGGGGATCTAACATGAATGGAGCATTTATCTGAAATCAAGCAATAGCTTAACTACTAAACCATTTTCAAATAACTATAGGGTTTAAGGGACTAATAAATATCGATTTAAATGCTTCGAAGTACGGATTTAAGGGACCAATATCTAACCCACCCCCCACCCCCAAAACTCGTCCCTGGTTTTGAGAATCCCCTCCTACTCATCATGGGGTATGTATAATAAAATAACTTAACATTTCACATACAAATGCTAAAAATCACTTGATTTTTCCTCTATTAATTAGTTGAACAAACCACCATGAAAACTTGCACATAGTCCACCTGCGACTGATGAACAAACAGAAGTCGCATTGCTGTTTCCGAGTAAAGCAACTGAACTGTAAAAACAGGCCGAACTAACCCCAAAAAGCAATGCAACCGTAGAAACCAACAGAAACCAAATAGCCACAAGCTGGGAGAAATTTTTCCCTAACATCAACAGATAAAATCAATGTACTGCTCATTGTAGTTATCTTCCAGTTAGATAAAGATACATACATAGAATGTTTATAATCCAATTCAAATCCATGAGTCCCATATCATAATCTACCAACAAACTACATATGTACTGCTTATATACTACTGTAGAACGGGCATCTGAAGTTGCAGTTGATGATTCATTCAACTTGCCTTCATATGAACCAAGGCATCATCACTTGCCCTAAGCATAAGCAGAATGGAGAAAATAGAACACCCTAATCCCTAAAACCCTAGCCTAAAACCTAACCACTGTCTTTACAAGTGACCATAGTTTTCAACAAGGCCGTAATTTCACAAGATGAAACTAGAACCTAGAATCCTGTACAAGGGCAAGAGACGCCCTGAGGCCTGAGCAAACTAATTCCGGCCAAACCTCTGCAAGTGTTTCTCATGCTTTGCTGCAGCCGCTTTGTCTGCAGCCTCACGCTTCAGTGCTCTCTTAGCACGACGACCTGTAGCCTCCTTCGGTGACGACGCCTCTTTCTTCTTAAGACATCGAGATGGACCTGCATCAGAATCACCACCAAAAGCTTGACGGTTCGCAGGGCGAGCCTCTTTCCTCCCGGCCCTTACATAACCGTTATCCCCCCACCTTCGGTTACCAATACGGATACTTGACGAGCTGCTGTTAGTAAAATAAAAGGCTTCATCGAGATCATCATCATCATCATCCTCACCCTCGTAATCATACCGGTACAAGTCTAAGTCTTCTAGTTCATCAGATACATCTTCATTGGGTTCTACTGATAGAGGAAGAAACCAAGTAGCTCTCAGGAGAAGGCAAACGCTCTCCTCAAACATGTAGTCGTGAATGCTGCATTATTAAAAAAAAACATTGACATTCAGAAAGCTTGAGAGCACGGGAATCAATCTTATATCAAAAGTAGGAGTCGAGAGATTACCAGCCATCGAGTGAACGATGAACGTTCAGGAAGTTAAATGGATGCTTGCACTGAGGGCAGGAAGGATTCTGCTTGTATGTCGCCCATCTCAGAATACAAGTCACACTGCATTATACAAAATGAAGGTAGGCACATGACAAAGGTGATTTAAGGATAAAATTCAGATGCAAGTCACCTGTAACACAAGTACATCATAATATATACTTGAGCAATATAAACAAAGACAAGATTAACCCTAATTGATAGATCTAAGTTAGGGTTAACTCTCAGCTGCAGATAGACCCCATGCAGTTCTATTGTTGCAGATACACCCCTTATACTATTGCCAAGTTGCAGATAAACCACCTGAGTGAATTTGTTTTACTCTTTTATCTTTGAAGAGACGAAATTTTGTTTTTTGATAAATACACCTCCTGAGAGTCTATCCGCCACAATAGAACTACAGCGGGTCTATATGCAACTGGGTGATGGTACAGGGTATATCCTCAATTATTCCTTTAAGTTTTTGTGTAGGGTAATGTACTTTTGTACTAGAACATCTTATATTGGGACATAACAAACTCAGTTCAAAGACCAATGACCCTTCCACGAATGGCACTGTGATCAAAATTCATGTTTCCATATACTAAACTAATAATAATTATTGACTACTGAACTACTCAAGAGGGACCAAGTGGAACACCATAATTCACAGCGATGCAGCCCACATTCCAATTTCTAATAGTCAGAGTAGTAGAAACTATAATTATATTAGCAACATTTACTTCTCAGACATCAGAAGCAACCATACTCAGAGCCATTACCACTTCCCCGAAAGTGCAAGCAACCAAAATCAAAGCGCTAATTGCTTCCACATTGCCATAAAAGAAGGAAGAGGATAGAAATATGAATATAGCTGATGAAGGATTCTATTTCCACTTTCATCTACCTATCTTTCTACTTCATATGCTCAGGATCATATCCAAATTTTTTCTCCACCCTACACATTTGGGGATCATTTTTCTTGGTTCATATAAGTACAAATCAACATGTAGAAAGACAGATATCCATTGATGCAAATACAATTTCCTGTTTAATTTTCATATAGGAGCAATATGTGATAAGTGATTATTGAGCATCAAGAATGGTCCATCCAAGAGCAGCAGCTACCTCATATTGTGGTTTTCACACAAAAGTTAAAAAGTTATAGTCACAATGAGAACAAGAGAGAGAATAAATTTTGATGCCCTCTTAGAGAACATTATTTCCATTCACCAACTCATTGGGTGGTAATTAGGGGTGCCAAACCGTATCCGTATCCGAGGAAATATCCGTAACCGTATCCGTTAGGATACGAATATGGTTACTCAAATCTATAACCGATAGGATATGGTTACGGATATGGTTTTGTAGTGAAATATCCGTATGCGTATCCGAAAATATCCGAATACATATTGGTCATACTCTTACGATAGTTTTGATTCTTAGATTATGAATTTGTGGTTAATTTTGATGATCAAGATGTCTAATCTTAGCTTTTCAATCATAATGAATATATTAACGAACTCTTTTTGTATCACATGACTATTTTTCTGAATACTATCTAGTTTTCTTATATACTTTTTGTATCTGCATGCATATCCGTTTATATATCCGCATCTATATCCGTAACCGTATCTGATTTTGGCGGATATGGATATGAATTTTTCTTACCGATGTATATCCGTATCCGTATCCATATCCGAGATGGGTAAACGGATATGGATATGATAAGTGCTATATCCGAGCCGTATCCGCTCCGTTAACACCCCTAGTGGTAATTTATAGTTCACCTTCCCAAGGTAGAAAATAAGGTCTTGTACATGCAATGTGAAAAGGATAAGTGTTATTTTACACCTAGCCAAGACATGCAAATGTAAGAATCGAATTCTGTTTGTTTTCATGAGTCAAACAACTTTCAAATCACAAGTCTTAGTTTCTTGGGGTTTGATGGAACACTATTTCCATGAAATTTTCAAGTTTTCACCAGGTTGTGGGTTTGGAAAATGCACCCAAAGTTCATCATTTCTTTTAGCAATCACTAGCTACAGAATAACCACCAATTATCCTCATCACTGATGCCCACCTGCATCATTTACACAACTCAAAGAACCCAAAAAGTTGATTCCCTTCATTGATTTATAGCAGTTCACAAAAAGAAGCAAACTAACAAAAACAGGGGTATATTAGGCCCCAACTACAGATCCAGACATGCTAACAATTATAGAAACGAAGAAAACAAAGCAAAGAACCCAAATACAAAGAACCCAAATACATCTTTATTTCATCAAACACTAGCCCAACTCAAGAAAACCCATTGCAATTAAGATCAGTTTCACTAACTACTGAAACTATAAAGGGAGGAGAATATCTACTACACAAGAGTAAGATTGCTAGAACTAAGACAACAACAACTACCCAAAGGAAATGAAGTACTACAAAGAGGTTAGTTTACTAAGTAGAGGCATCCAACAGAAGGGGACCCATTATTGAGATCAAAACTAATTTTTAATAGATGGAAACTCAAAACAGAAAATATAAGGAGAAATGAAAGAGGCTGCCAATTTTTATGATAAACTAAAAAAAAATAACAAGGACATGTTTGGCAAGCATATTTTGTGAAACCTTATAAGTAAATTTCCTTTCAAGAGGGAAAAATAGTCTTTCGCCAAACAATAAGAAAATCTTCTTATGAGGCTAAAAAATAAGTTGAAAAAAATCCCAACTTATTATTTTTCTACTTATAAGGATACATAAGGGAGAACACACTTAGAATAAGTGAGTTCCCAAACACGCTGTTAGTAGAGAGATCCAAGAGGAAAGGATTGCAAAAATGAGATCAAAACATACCTTTAATAGATGAGGAACCCAACAGAGAAAATGAAATATATAAGAGGTGACTGAACTTTTTCATCATAAATGATAAAACAACTTCTCACAGATAGCTTTTATAGAGTTGGAGAGAGGAAAATGGGTTGTGTTTCGTAGAGTGGATAGGATGTGTGCATTAACTGCTCCACACACCAAACTCAATGTTGTCTTCAGGTCAAAATTGAGATGCATCGATGGCGGTCATGTCAACAATGATAGAGTTGGGGAAAGTAGAAGAGAGAATGATGAAGCTTGGGAGATGACATCGCGGACATTGGTGGGATAGCCAACGATGAGGAAGGCAACAGAGCAGGCGATGGCGATAAGGAGTTGGCATAGTAGTCTTCACGGGAGGGTGATCCTCGGATATAATTGTTCTGATGTTATGTTAACAATATAATCTCAAACTATTCCAAGAGTCTTCATTGTCAAAGCAATAACAATCTGCAGTACACTTACTTAGGTACATAGAAATGATCCTACTCATTCATCACTCTCCCCAAGAAACCTCCTGATCTGATCAAGAAACCAAGGTTATGGAAAGCAAAAAGTATAGCAAAGCGGCAAGGCACCACTAAGGCTATTGGGGGCTTTAGCAGCAAAAAATGCAAAATCAAAAAGCGGTTAAGTTTAAATATGTATAAAGTATTCAAAAAATAGGAAAATTCAAGAAAAATCTAAAAATTCTACAAATGCATATTTGATGATTTATAGAGATCCTAAGCATGAAAAATACATGTAAAAATCACACAATATTAACAAAGTACTATACATAATGAGCATGGAGCTTCGAGGAGGTGGCAGTACTTTGGAGAGAGGAGGGGGAGGTGGAGTTAGGGGAGACAGAGAAGTCTCACGAGGAACAGAAAGGTGTAACGTAGACAACAAGAGGAAGTGGAGTTTTGACAATGAGAGGATGATGAGAGGCGGTGGAGCTTCACCATGAGAGGTGGTGGTGGAGGTTCAACAATCTTCATTCTTCAATAATGAGAGGTTGACGACGATTTTGGGTTAGGTTTTTTATTTTATTTTTTTGGCTTGAACAGTGAAAAGAGAGGGAATTTGGTAAAGAATTTAGGTTTGGGTTAGGTACAAAAAACCCATTTACTTAAGAATTTGGGTTGGGTTTGGTTCGTGTACAAACCCAATATTTTGTATTTAAAAGCGTTGTATAATGCTGTAAAGCGATTTTATGCACCATTGGCCTCTTCTTATAGCTAACAGTGCCGATGCCGCTAAAAATCATCGATTTCAACCATAGCAGTGCTAGCACAGGCCGCTACCGCTACTACGACTACTATTTGCCGCTATTTACAACACTGTAAGAAACCCCTCCCACTTCTCTCCTCCTTCCTCACATACTCCATCGCTTCCACCGCAGTATACTCAATTATCTCCTCTAGTCCAACCCTCCTCCACAACTTCTCTCACCCCTTCCCTCGTAAAAAAACAAAGTACATATTTGGAAACAAGGAAGGGAAGCAAGGAGTAGCGGCGTTGGATCTTGAAAAGGATGGAGTGGTAGCTAGAGATAAGAAGCTGGCCATTGACAGTGTATTCGACTAATTTATTAAAGAGTGTGAGGACAAAGAAAGAGAAACAATAGGGACTGGAGGGAGATTGCCAAAAAAAATTATCTTTTCATACTTTATCTCTCTGCACTACTTGAAAAAGGTAGATTGACACTGCCAAAAAATTTTATCTTTTCATTCTTATCTCTCTGCAAACTGCACTACTTGAAATAAATAGACTTCACTCAAGTTTCAAATCACATTCAATTTCATAGGCACTCCTTCAACTTTCAAAGGCGGCCCTTTCAAATTCCAACATTATTTCTTTTTACTTCCAAAGTATCAAAATTTTGAAACCATAAGCACTAGTTTTGGGGGTTTGATGAAACGTTATTCCTAGTTGTGATTTGGCAAACACTGAAATCCATCACTCCATCCTAACTCTGTATCTCATCACATACAAGCATGCACCGACATCAATCCGCACCAAGTCTAACCCATATCATACAAAAACAAAAGAAACCACTTTTACTTCCGGGCACCCAATTGCATAAAGCCATGATCATAACCTAAATCCTAATAAGAAAACCCTCACCAAAAATCACATGATAGTCTAGTGCAAAAATAATTCTTTCGGAAGAATATGACCAAGCCCGCCCTCACATGTACAAATCCTCCATAAAAATCATACTCCTCTTAAAAGTACGAGTTTGGGAAAATCTTTTCATGGTTAATATTACACTTAACTTATTTGTGAATATTACATTGTTATCCTAATCTATTCTAATTATCCTATCTTTTTTGAATTGATAATTAAATGATTTATCCTATTCATAGTGAGACTTAACATGTTATTGGTGAAAAGGAGATATGTTTGATATAATTTAAATACTTTACTTATTTCAATACGCAAATGATCTAAAAAATATATGCTAGCCAGCACTTAAAAGTTTTTGAACTTTGTAAGAAATATCCTCCAAGTTTTTTAAATTGTAAAAACACCCCTACAAATTCAAATTTTATTAAAACATCTTAAAAATTACAAAATTTACTTATTTCAATTTAGTGAGAAATCTGAATAACATATGCTGGCTAAAAATTGAAAACTGAAAGTTTTTAACTTTGGAGAAAGTATCTTGTAAGTTTTGAAAAATGCAAAAACACCCCTAAAATTTAAAATTTGTAAAAAACATCTTGGTAATTTCAAACCTATAAACACACTAAAAACTTACAAATAACACAAACAACCCCCCAAAATTTATGGAATTTACAATAAATACTTTAAACTTTTTATAAATTTTAATACGTTTGATTGATTGACTATATAGGTATATAGACTATAGATTACTTTCTTGCATGAACTAATATTTGACGCTTAATAATTTTAATAGTTAATTTTAAATTTAATATAAAGAGGAGCTCTAATTACATTTATTTATTTTTCTTTAGGATAATACAATTTTAATTCATATTTTATGCTTGAGATTTATTCCATAGTTTCGCGTATCAAATTAGTAACTAAAATAATAATTATGTGTGCTTAAATTAGGATGATTGTAGTTGATCACTTACTATAAATTTTTTATGAAGATACAGATCTTACTTTCTATAGCTATCTGCACTGCCCATGTATATTTTATAAATTATTTGTTAATTTTACATATTAAATTATTTTTTCTTTGTAGAAATTTCTTCTTTAACTTTTGGATTGTGTAATCACTATATCACTATTCTAGCATAGAAATGACCTCACTCTATATGGCTTCAAGCTAATGTTTGAGTTGAACTGAAGTATATATTATTGCTACTATGTGTATATATTTTTTAAGAAAATTATGTCAACACTTTTTAAACAGAAGAGAATATTTTGCATATAAAAGAGGACTTTTGATTTTCAATTTTGCCCATTTTAAGTTAGATAATTTTCAAATGTGTCATTAGTTGTAATCAATCACTCACTAATTATATATAACCTCTTATTAATTATATATTTTCTCACTTTTTCAATTATTTGATTTGTTATCTAATAGAAAATTTATAATTTATCTTCACATAATACTGAAAATTCTAGAAAAATTAAAAATAATAACAATTCATTAGGCTTACACCTTATGCCTTTAGGTTTCACCTCTTATGGATAACTACTTTTACCTTTTATCTTATTAACCTTTTAAAAGTATGATAATAGTATGAAAAATAATTTGTATTTATTGTAATTATAATAGTATTAATAGTATAATGATTTTGATAGTATTTTTAAATTAATAAGTTATACTAAAATTTAATATACACAATGCCGTAAATTATTTACTAATATTGTAATAAACTAATTATGAAATTAAAAAGTAGTTACTAATAGTACTATAATTATGCTATGTATAATATTATTATATTTAAAAAAAAGGAATTATGTAATATATTATAATTATTTTAATAAATTATGAATAAATTATAACAACTATCCAAACGATAATAATTAATCATATAATTCTTCATATACAGTTTCAATTTATTTATTTAAACAAAATTATAATTGTTCAAAATTTAGATTGCTATACAGGTCATTTCATTAATTTGCAGCGAACAAAAAATTTTTAAAAAACATAAAACAGAACAAGTATGCTCTCGTGCAAAACACGTGCACTATACTAGTAGTATAAATACACGAATACTAGGCCAATGCTAACCATAAAACTCCAATCTTTTACCCAATAACTTAACAGAACAACCAAAACAGAATGAGATAAGTTTTAAAACAAACCAGTAGGCGTGCTCGCAACCTTTTACAAGGGCGGCCTCCTGAATCAAGATCCTCTCCAAGCAGATAGCACAGACTCCATACCCCTCCGCCATTATTCCCTCTCCCTCGACCTCAACCTTCTTCTCTCCATCACCGACCTACAACAATTCCAACAAAACCCAGTCAACCAAATCCCTAAATTCAAATAGGGGCTCTTTTTTTACATATATACCACCAAATAAACAACAACTACAAATTTACCCTAAATCTAGACGCTTTCTAATTTACCCATAAAAATTAAGATGGGATAAATCCCCAAGAGATTAGGATCTGAATGAGATCAAATCGATCCAACCAAGACTCAACCAAGAAATGAATGGATAAATCAAAGATTCACCTCTGCATCTAAATGAGGAGGAGCGAGATCGATCGCGGCTGAGGCCTCCATTAGGGCTTGCGCTTAGATTAGGCAGGATCGGGAAGAAGATAAAGAGGAGGGAGGAGAAAGAAAGAGATTAGGAGAGAGAGAGAGAGAGAGAGAGAGAGAGAGAGAGAGAGAAAGGAAGAGGAGGGAGAAAGTTTTACTCTTTTCGCTCGCTCATCAAACGAGGGGCAACGAGAGGGAGCCGAAGAGGCACGGGGGATTTTCAGGGGAGAATATGATGCGCCGTTCATATGCGAATATGTATAAACACACGCCGGTTAATTAAAGTTAAACTCTGAATGGAGAAATGGGGTCTAGATACAAGGGTGTGCCCTGTGATGAGAAAAGGGCGTGTAAATATAACATTCGCGTCGTTGCATGCTCTTTCAATTTATTTATGTTTTCAGGGAATTAAATTAAAAATTAGAAAAAGGGCACATGGCTGTGGTCAGGGAATTAAAAATTAGAAAAAGGGCTGAAGGAGATAAATTCGGGCGGGTGGATGGATTAGGGGCTGTTTGGTTGCCTCTTTTAGAGGCTGAATCCCTGTCAAAACTGACAAAAACTGTCAGTTTTAGCATGGAATCTTACAAAAACGTCTTTTTTAGAGGTATTTTTGGACGATTTCCTGCCAAAACTGACAGTTTTTGTCAGTTTTTGTCAGTTTTGGCAGGGATTCAGCCTCTAAAAGAGGCAACCAAACAGCCCCTTACATGCGCGCTGGTCTGCATGTGTCCTAGCTTATTTGGAAAGAGATTCGCTACTCGCCGTATAAATATTATAATAATCAAATATTAAATAGATTGATGATTTGATAATTTTTTAAAGATTAAATTGCAAAAAATATCATAAAGTTTCTCCTTTTAACAATTATAAATATCACAAGTTTCATTTTGATATAAAGAATATCATAAAGTTTTTAAAACTCGCAAGCTGCTATAATCAATCATGCAAATGTCAAAACTTCTATCGTAACGTTTCTCTATGTTGCTTACGTGGTAACTTTACAGCTTTTTAAGTAATAATATTTGTTAAATTTGTTGTTAAATCAATCAAATTTTTGACTCCCAAGACGTGATCAACAAGTCAAAACCTTCCAAATTAACTTTTTAATGCTTCTAACTCCTAAACTTAGTGTCATCTAAGCAACATATTTCCAGTGCTCACTATACCCCTAATAAATGCTTATGTGTGCTGTTGCCGCCGGCCCCCCCCCCCTCTCTCTCTCTTTCTCCTCCTCATCATCTCCCTTCTCTCTTTTCTTTTCTCTCTCTCACTCTAAGGCCATCATCAACAAGCCCTCATCCCTCTCTTCCCTTTTCCTCTTGTTACTCCATGGCCGATACCAACAACCTCCTCTTTGTTGGGGAATTTCACTCTCCCTGCCTACTACAATATGCACAACTCCGAAGCCAACCCACAATCAACAAGATATAAAACGATCACAATCAAGAAAAACGAACACCGGGATTTATGTGGTTCGGTCAACCAACTTCGACCTACATCCACGAGACAACAACACGAGAAATTCACTATGTATCAGGGAGAACTACAAGAGGAATCACTCAACTCTCGTCTTGCATTCTCTCAACCTCACATACATAATCAACTCTCATATTCTATCAAAAGTCCACTCCTTGTAATATTTTGCACGGATAAAGATCACGAAACTCTCGCCTCTTACACAATATTCTTGAATCAGGCTACGTCCTCTGCTAACCCTAGATTACAAGAATATTATCTCTCTCTCTCTACTACATCTTCTCTCTACTCTCTTCTTAGTTTTTCCTCTAATAATAGAAGAATATATATAGAGAAATCAAAACCCTATCTCTAGCCTACCTTCCTAATTAGAATAGAATTCAAATTCCTAATCATGATGGAATCCAAAATCCTAATCATGATGGATCTCTAACCCTATCTAATTCTCATGAAGTCCTACAAAGAATCGAAGACACAATTCCAACAATCTCCACATTGGATTTGATTCTCAAATTCCCTTGAAGATATATCATCGTCGTCTTGAAACTTTGCCTCTCCTGTTAGAGTCTTCTGTTTCTTTCGCACTTTAAATCGAAGTAGCCACACTCCTAATCAGAACATCTGCACTCCAACTGGTTGTCTCATGACCCTCACTATCATCTACTTCACCGTGGCGCCTCCACCTCTCTTGTGTGCACCAAGAGATCTTCGCCACCTCTGATAATAAAAGTAAATCAATCATGCTTGTCCTCCTAACTTGAGCCTGTCAATAGCCTCCCCTACTTGTTGTCCTTGTGATCCACCTGCATCGCTCGTCTCGAATCATATATGTGCACCTCTCCTACTCCACACTACGAGCTGGATGACTCTATCTCCTCCATCACTTGGCTTGGACCGAATATATGAGCGCTCATCGTCTTCAAGTCCAATGTCACTATCTCTATTACCCTGCGTGTCACTCGGTCGTGCCAGCTTACAAACTCCACCTAATGTGGCACTGTCCTCCTCGAGTCTACACACCAACCAACTCATGCTCATTATCTGGCATCAGATTTGTCTTGCCGTTGAATAGCAGAATATCGAACTTCAGACCAGAAGAAGTCATCATTCTCTAACCACGATCAAAATTCAAATCAGTTACTGTAGAGATTGAATTTAATAAAACCGACTCTAAAAACGAACTCAGCACGTCGAAAAACCCTAGGAATGACTCCTGGACCACCAAAATCCGCCTCCAAATCCTCGATCAAAAGACAAATCAATCTCAACCATTGGATCTGTGTGACCAGTACCCGCCGTGCTGCTACAGTGTTCCTGTTACAGTATCCTTCTCGGCTGATACAGTATGCCGCTGCTACATAAATTTTTTTCTTTTTCTTTTTCTTTTCATCTTGATTCTTGTAACGCCGATCTTCAATCTTACATGACGTCGTCTTCTATCTTGCGAATTCGCTCCCAGATCCATCACCATCATCATGACTCTGATACCACTTGTTGGGGAATTTCACTCTCCCCGCCTACTACAATATGCGCAACTCCAAAGCCAACACACAATCAACAATATATAAAACGACCACAATCAAGAAAAAAGAACACCGGGATTTACATGGTTTGGTCGACCAACTTCGACCTACATCCACGGGGCAACAATATGAGAAATTCACTATGTATCAGAAAGAACTACAAGAGGAACCACTCAACTCTCGTCTCTTAATCTTTCAACCTCACATATATAATCAACTCTCATATTCTCTCCAAAGCCCACTCCTTGTAATATTTTACACGGATAAAGATCACGAAACTCTCTCCTCTCGCACAATATTTTTGAATCAGACTACGCCCTCTGCTAACCCTAGATTACAAGAATATTGTATTTCTCTCTCTACTATATCTTCTCTCTACTCTCTTCTTCTTCTTAGTTTTTCCTCTAACAATAGAAGAATATATATAATAGGAAAATCAAAACCTAATTAGAATAGGATTCAATCCTAATTAGAATAGGATTCAAATTCCTAATCATGATGGAACCCAAACTTCTAATCGTGATAGATCTCTAACCATATCTAATTCTTATGAAGTTCTACAAAGAATAAAAAACACAATCCCAACACCCTCCCCTCCCCCTGTGTGTGTGTTAGACCAAAGTCTCATGTTCGAAAAAGAAGAGAAGTAGAAGACCAAATATGCATGTTAGCTAAAAAGATATACCACAAGATGAAGCCTTACAATATGCTCATCAAAGCTCCCTGTAGCAAATGAGAAGAACTTAATTATGCAACGTTAATAAAAGAATCGTGAGTCCCGATACGTGCACATGTAGGGCTTTGATTGATGGATTGTGTAAAAATGGAAGGATTGAAGATGCCAATAATGTTCGATGAAATGAATGACAGAAACATTGAGGTGACAGTGGTCAATCTTACGAGTTTTATAAGTGCGCGATGAAGAGTTAAGCATTTGGATTGGAGAGGAGAGAGCGGGGAAGTTTAGAGAAAAGAAGAGTTTATTTTTCCTTATGTAAATTTTAGTTTTGGAATTTGGCAGATGGAATATTCGTGGTAGAGAGAAAGTTAACAAGGTGTTGGGACTAATTAAAGAATTTCACATTTTAAGATTCTCGAGTTAAATTATGAGTTAGCAAAAAAGTTATTCATTGGTTGTTAAACTTCTGAGTTAGATATTAAACTTATGAGATAGTTATTAAACTTATTAATTAGTTGTTAACCTTATTAGTTTGTTGTTAAACTTATTAGTTAGTTGTTAAACTTATAAGTTAGTCGTTAAACTTAGACTTATCATATCATACTCCTTTTAAAAGTACGAGTTGGAGAAAATCTTTCCATGGTCAATATTACCCTTAATTTTTTTAAATATTATATTATTATCCTATTCTATTCTAATTTTTCTATCTTTTTTAAATTTATAATTAAATAATTTATCCTATCCATAATGAGACTTAACATGTTATTGGATAAATGTGATATGTTTGATATAATTTAAATCTTTTACTTATTTTAATTGTAGAGAAATCTAAAAAATATATGCTAGCGAGCACCTAAAAGTTTTTTGACCTTGTAGAAAAATACCCTCAAGATAAAACTCTAAAAATTTATAAAACTCTAAACTTTTTACAAATTGTAAGATAAAAGTCTCAAGATTGTAAAATTTATAAAAATTCTGATAATTTATAACCTAACAGTACATTAAAAATATAGGAGTTACAAATATCCCCTGCGTAATTTATAATTTATAGAAAATACCCTTAAAGTTTCAAAAATTACAAAAAAACACTCAAAATTCAAATTTTACAAAAAACACTCTGAGAATTTCAAACTCATTAGTAAATTGAAACTATAGGAATTATAAATAGTCTATAAACAATTTACAATCTATAGAACAGACCTATAAGTTTAAAAATTATAAAAAAACACTAATATTCATAATTTATAACATGAGAATTTCTAACCTATAGACACTAAAATGAACATACAAAATTACTAGCAACCTTAGAAAAGAGAAAAAAATTACATAAAAATATCATAATCCCTTTAAAAGTATAGGTTTAGGAAAAACTTTTCATGGTCAATATTACTCATAACTTTTTTAGAAAGAACATAACTAATTAAAAATCTATTAGATTTGAAATTTACAAAAAAACAATCTTAAAGTTTAGTACATTGCAAATTACCCCTCTAAAGTTTGAAAATTTTCAATGATTTTTTGTAGTTTCTTGAATTTTAATGTAATTTTTAATAGTTTTGTGTATTTGTTAATTATAAAAGTTTAAGGTGTTTGTTTTTACAATTTTAAAAACTTTTGAGGGTATTTCATTTGTAGTTTTCTAAATTTTCATTGTGTTTTTAGTGTAATGCATAAATACATCAATTAATGATGATATTGAAAAGTAAATCATTCTTAAGATGTATCAAGCTATAGTTAAGTGTGCACATCACTATTCTTAGGCACTATAGTTTATACATACATAAATTTTTAAATAGTCAATATGTTAGTTAAAAGGTTTTTGACTTTAATGTACTATTTTTTATAAATTATATTTAATATGAACCCACCATATAATTTAAACCGTGGTCATTATAATTTTAATATGTTTAATCGATTGACTATATAAGTATATAGACCATAGACTACTTTACTTTCTCACATGAACGAATATTTGGCACTTAATAATTTAAATTATTACTTTTAAATTATATTTATTTATTTAGCTACAGGATAATACAATTTTAATTCCTAGACCTTGAGAAAAATACCCTCTAAATTTTTAAATTGTAAAAATACCCCTATAAATTTAAAATTTTATTAAAACATCTTAAAAATTATAAATTTTACTTATTTTAATTCAGTGAGAAATCTGAAAAATATATGCTAGCTAAAAAATAAAAGTTTTTGACATTGAAGAAAGTATAATGTAAGTTTTAAAAAATACAAAAACACTCCTAAAATTCAAAATTTGTAAAAAACACATTAAAATTTTCAAGTATATAAACACAATAAAAACCTAAAAATAACACAAATAACCCCCAAAAATTTATGGAATTTACAATAAAACTCTAAACTTTTTACAAATTACAAGATAAACCCCTCAATATTGTAAAATTTATAAAAATCCTGATAATTTCTAACTTAACAATACATTAGAAATATAGGAGTTAGAAATATTCCCTGCATAATTTATAATATATAGAAACCACCCTTAAAGTTTTTAAAATTACAAACACTTAAAATTTAAATTTTACAAAAACCACTCTGAGAATTTCAAACTCATTAGTAAATTAAAAATATAGGAATTATAAATAGTCTATAAATAATTTATAATTTATAAAAAAGACCTATAAGTTTAAAAAATTATAAAAAAATCCCTAATATTCATAATTTAAAAAAAACACCATGAGAATTTCTAACCTATAGACACTAAAATAAATATACAAAATTACTAGCAACCCCTAGAAAATAAAAAATTTACAAAAAATATCATACCTCCTTTAAAAGTATAGGTTTAGGAAAAAAAATTCATGGTCAATATTACCCATAATATTTTTTAAAAAACATAACTAATTAAAAATCTATTAGATTTGAAATTTACAAAAAAAAAAATCTTAAAGTTTAGTACATTGCAAATTACCCCTCCAAAGTTTGAAAATTTTTAATGATTTTTTATGGTTCCCTGATTTTAATGTAATTTTTAATAGTTTTGTGTATTTGTTAATTATAAAATTTTAGGGTGTTTGTTTTTACCATTTTAAAAAATTTTGAGGGTATTTCTTTTGTAGTTTTCTAAATTTTCATTATATTTTTAGTGTAATGCATAGATACATCAATTAATGATGATATTGAAGAGTAAGTCGTTCTTAAGATGTATTAGGCTATAGTTAAGTGTGCACATCACTATTCCTAGACAGTATAGTTTATACATGTAAAAATTTTCAAACAATCTATATAGTGGTTAAAAGGTTTTTAACTTTAATGTACTATTTTTTATAAATTATATTTAATATAAACCCAACATATAATTTTAACTATGGTCATTATAATTTTAATATGTTTAATCGATTGACTATATAGATATGAGTGAAACCACAACTAAAAGTTAATGTGAATATGAGTCAAACCACAACTAAAAGTTTAATGAACATATTATAAGTAAATTCATATGCAAAATTCTTATACGAATTGAATGATCACCCATCTTTTAAAGACTTCAAGATACTAATAAACAAAGATATTGTACTAGATCAATGTGTTTATAACTCACATCACGTAGCGATAGTTTGGATTGAAGGAAACAATGATAATATTTTATTTGAAAGAGAGATTATTATGTTGATAATCAATCCCATAAAAAACTTTATTTTCTATTTTATTTTTAATCTATTTTTATTAATTTAAATAACCATGATATTCGACCACGTGCATTGCACGTGTAATCTAACTAGTAGTTGTTAAACGTATGAGTTGCATACGGTCAATCTCTAAATTTAGCACATAATTTATAAAAGTAGCATCTAGACAATAAACTTAAAAAAAATCTTTTAAACTTAGCAACTAACATTTAATTTTAGTAAATAACTTCTAAACTTAGCAACCGGTTGTTATACTTAACAACTAATATATATACTTAACAACTAACCATTACACTTAACAAATAGCAGCTACATTTAACAACTAACTGATAAAATTAAGAACTAACTATTAAACTTACTATTATCTGACAATCATGCTAACGAGTAAAATATAGCTGCCTATTGTAAAATCTTAACTAGTATTGATGTGCATTTCAATTAAACGTACATACACCTAGTTTAAATCAATAGTTTAATAGCATAACTGTTGTGCGCTGCGGAAGTCAAACAACCAAACCAACGTGCTCCGAGAGACCAAATCAAACAAATGCCGAAAGAAGGCCAAACGAACCAAATCATTGCCACAAACACAAACAATCAATTTTAACCGTGGTTCGGCAAGTTGTCTACGTCCACGGGGTAAGAAGGAGATAGGGTTTTTTTACTAATAGAGAAGAAGAGTACAAACTGAGATTACAAATCACTCAAACTTACCAATTAATCTCACCAACAAATCTCCAATTCTCTCCAAATAAAACCCTAACCAATAGCTCAGAAAATACATCTTTTCTGTGCTCCAAATATCCCCAATTTTCTTCTCAATTCTCTCTTCCAATTGTTCCGTATATATAGAAATCCTAAAATCATAAACATACTAGGAATTCTAAAATAAAAACAAAACAAATTTGGAATCATGTTATCAAAACAAATTAGGAAACATATTAGGAACCTGCTATCCAACAATTCTTCACATTAGCAAAGTTTTCCCAAAACTGAGCCGACACCAATACTAACTAAACGTCTCACTTGTTGCGTCTAGTATAAAGTGGAACAAATCCATGACAATGGACTCAATCCACAACAAGTCGAGAACCCAAACGAGAATGCGAACAAACTCCAAATGTCGGTATCAACTCACCAAACCGGCTGCATCATAAATGACTGCCTACGTATCCTCTTTCCCAAGGAATCAAACCTTCACGTAGTTCACTCAAATGGCCTCCAAATGCCCTCAATCAAATAAAAAAGTTTATAACTCTACACCAATATCACCAACGGATCTGTAACTGACAGCGCTCCTAATGGTCACAAACTGAAACAAATCAAACACCTCCACCTGAGGTGAACCAATGTCCGTATCCAAAACATGTCCACCAGCTGCACTCGAATCCAAAACCAACTCATCATTTGCATCCAAATCCAAATGATCTCCAAACTGTGTCACCTCAGCTAGAATCCCAAACGATGCAATATGATCTGGAGTATGTGGAGTTATCTCCACCCAATGTGAAGTAGCGTCACCCTCTACCCGCTGTAATATCCCAATGATCTGATCAATACTCTTTACCTACCGAGAGTTAAATGTTACATACCTGCTCAGAACAAAATCAGAAGCTCCAAACTGATAATCAAAAGAACCTCTGAATCCCAAACGTGCAATCGAATTAAATCTCACATCCTCGATGTGACCAAATATTGAGCAACCAAATATCCAACGCAACCTAAAATCTGAAACAGCTCCACCAGATCCAAAATCTCCACATACAGCAGTCGGTAACCTATGACCAAGATGACCCAAATATGTCAAAGCTCCAAAACTAAAACCAATGCTCGACAACCAACGCCGATCCCCCTACAGTAAGGAACAACCCATCAAAACTGTCATCTCATCTCGTCACTCTAATATCTCCACATCAATGAAGTGTCTCAAACTTCCATGAGCTTGCCACAAATGCAAGAAAGAACCCCTACCAAAGCTAGAATGACGGATTACCTTTTTGCTAATACATTTCTTCTAATTATTGTTAACTTCTAGGACTTCATACCAACGAGAACTGATTACAACCCACCAATGCCTAGAACAATCCCCAACTGCGAAAACCAAATACCGTTTACCTCCCAATGATGCCTCATTGGAAGGTCCCCAAATGCTTGATTGAACACCACCTAAAAGACCCCTCGATCGATGGACAGAAGTGCCAAACTCTACCTCGATCTTCTTGCTCATACTAATGTGCTCAAAGGACTTCAATCTGCAGGTCAAAGCACTCCTCAACAAACCATGCATGACATTGCTGGCCTTCTTATTTTGATGATGATTTACAAACAATTTACATCTACTATTGTTTGTCTAGTGTTTGTGCTTTATATTTATTCTAGGCAAACAATATGTTGGAGGATGGATGGATTGCACCATAACGATCATATAAAATAGAGGTTGGTAGAATAGTAGTTAAAGCCTTGCAATTCAAGTTTAAGATCCATGTTCAAGCTTCATCCGCAAGTGTACCAAGTCAAGCTTATTGAAGATCAAGATTGCTTGGGTAACATTTAGTTTAGGTGTTATATTATGTGTGTTGATACTTTAAGCTCAATATAATATGCACACACATTTTATTGGTTTCTTTGTATATATATATAT
>BQKN01064740.1:418993-430049 GCA_022839385.1 Asparagus kiusianus
CAAAGATCCGGTCTTTTTATAAGAGCCGGTTACAACGAAATTCAAAATAAATAAAGAAAAATTACAACTTTCCTTATTTAACGAACAGATCGCGAGCTCATGTTTTACGGTCACTAGCTTTGTGGGTTGTTTGCCTGTGCCGGGGTTGATTACCGTGGACCACCGTGCAATCTCGATCCAAACAGATCTACGCGGTATAATGGGTATTATCCCACCATGGATATAATAGCCGAGAGGGATCGTTTCACCAAGGAAACGACCGCTCGAATCTCGGGATCTAAGAACCAAGCTTAGATCCGGAGTAAAACTACGTAGATCTGAGGATTAGATCCCTTCGAACTCCTGCCTTGTTTGGTACGGGTGCTCGCCAAGAATCGAATCCGAGTGTCCAAGTCTTCAAGCCTTCACAATTCCGAGTTGAGATGACAATCCGGCAGAGTTTCGGCTCTTCAGAAGTTCAGAAAAAAAAGTCCTCTCAAATGAACAACCACCCCCCCTATTTATAGCCTCTCTGAACTGTGCATTTGTGCACAAGAGAGAGGGGGGGAGTCGGGCCACCTCAGGGTGGCTCGGCTCATGCCGAGCCACCCTGAGGTGGCTCGGCTTGGGCCGAGCCACCTCGGGTTGGCTCGGTTTCGGCCGAGTCCCCCAGGTGAGCTGGTTTTCGTCGTTTTCCCGATTTTCGGTTCTTCGTTTGATTCGGGTTTTGCAGTTGACTTGGTCTGGAATCGATTTGTTGACTTGATTCCTGATTTGGCAGTAAATCCACCTTGGTGTTTGAGTTCGAATCCTCTCTTGGTTGGATGACTCGTTGATTCCCCGAACCATCGACTTGATTCCGCATGCGAATGGATGCATTCCGTTGTTCACGTGCGGTTCGTTAGCTTCATCGCCTCGCTAGCTCGCTTCGTCGCTCGAACGTCCGTTGATTTGTCGAATCATCGTGCCGAGCTATGCTAAGGGACCTATGGGCAATTTTAGACGCCCACAGGAAGGAGCTCGAGTTATCCCGGTTGACTCAGGGAGACATGACCGTGGCAGATTTTGAGAGCCGATTCATGGAGTTGCTACATTTCACTGGAATGTGGCAGACGGGAGAGCGTCAGGCTCAGATGTTCTTAGCTGGGCTTCGCCCTAGTCTCCGACGATACCTCGTGTCGAGGAGATTCTATTCAGTTAGGGAGGTAGCTGAGGCTGCCACTTCTCAGGAGATTGAGACCTCTATGTTTCAGAAGGACAAGGAGGGGAAGGCCAAGACAGGACAGGGCAGTGACAAGGGCAAGAACAAGAGATCTTTTTCTGGGCACCAGCAGCAGCATCAGGGCCCTTATAAAAAGGGACCCCAGCAGGATCAGAGAGCGCATCAGCAGCGCAAGTTCCAGGGGTCTTATTTTAACTGTCACAAGGTCGGGCACAAGGCATCGGAGTGCTGTAGCACACCAGCAGGAGCCCAGCAGGGCAAGGGTCCGAACCAGCAGCAGCAGTAGCGCCAGCAGGGCAGAGGTCAGGGCCAGCAGAACAGGCTCGAGGCACCACCAGCAGCTCAGAGGACTGAGGGATAGATTCGGGCAGTTCAGGATGTTTCTCAGGGACAGATTATCCCCTATTCTCCAGCACCATCAGCAGAGCAGTCTTCAGCCACGGGCAGGGTATATGCGGTGGTTCCTTGTGATCATGGAGCTAGCGGAGCTGTAGTGGAGGGTACGTTCTTTGTGAACTCTCTTCCCGCCCGTATTCTTTTCGATTCGGGAGCTTCGCATTCATTCATCTCGCATGCATTTATGACTAGACTCCAGCTCGTAGCTCAGCCTCTAGACACCCCTCTATCTGTTTCCACCCCTTTAGGTGAGGTATCACTTCTGGAGAGCGTTTGTAGGAGGTGTACCGTCAGTCTAGACGAGTCGGAGTTCATAGTGGATTTGATAGTGTTGCATATGTCCGAGTTCGATGTCATCCTTGGTATGGATTGGTTGTCTTCCTACCATATTAGTATTGACTGCTTTGCGAAGACAGTCAAGTTGCGAGCATCCGACGGGTCCGAGATGATTGTAGCCGCCTCTCAGGGTAACCGACTTGCGGAGTCATTTCTGGCGTACATCGAGGAGGTGATGTGACGGGATCAGGGAGCTGAGTTATTGGAGACTAGAGTTGTCTCAGAGTATCAGGATGTCTTTCAGGACATACCTGGGTTACCTCCTGCGAGAGAGGTTGAGTTCTGTATTGAGTTGTAGCTAGGCACAGCCCCGATATCCCGTGCACCCTATCGCATGGCACCAGCTGAGATGAGAGAGCTACAGACCCAGTTGGACGAGTTGCTAGCTCAGGGTTTTATTCGCCGGAGTCATTCTCCGTGTGGCGCACCGGTCCTCTTCGTGAAGAAGAAGGACGGCAGTATGAGATTATGCATAGATTATAGAGAGTTGAACAAGGTCACAATCCGGAATAGGTACCCACTACCTAGGATTGATGACTTGTTTGACCAGCTGCAGGGAGCGCAGTATTTCTCGAAGATCGATCTTCGTTCTGGCTATCATCAGTTGCGGGTTCGGGAGATGGATATTCCTAAGACCGCTTTTCTTACTCGATATGGATCCTTCGAGTTCTTGGTCATGTCATTTGGGTTGACCAATGCACCCGCGGTATTCATGGATTTGATGAACCGGGTCTTCCGTCCCTTCTTAGATCAGTTTGTGATTGTGTTCATTGACGATATCCTCATTTACTCGAGATCGGAGGCAGATCACGAGGAGCATCTACGGATAGCGTTGAGGACCCTTCAGGAGCACCAGTTGTATGCCAAGTTCAGCAAGTGTGAGTTTTGGCTTTCAGAAGTCAGATTTCTTGGCCACGTCATCAATAGAGAGGGTATAGCAGTGGACCCAGCTAAGGTCACAGTAGTTCTTGATTGGGAGCCACCGAAGACGGTGTCAGAGATCCGCAGCTTTTTGGGTTTGGCTGGATATTACAGGAAGTTCATTCAGGACTTCTCGAAGATTGCGACACCGATTATGCACCTTACGAAGAAGGGTGTACAGTTCATATGGAGCATAGAGTGCTAGAAGGCCTTTGACATTTTGAAGGCTAAGCTGACTACAGCGCCAGTTCTGACTATTCCGAGCAGCGACAAGACATTCGTAGTGTATACGGATGCATCATTGGCAGGCTTATGAGGCGTATTGATGCAGACTAGTGTATACGGATGCATCATTGGCAGGCTTAGGAGGCGTATTGATGCAGACTCAGAGGGTAGTAGCCTATATCTCACGACAGTTGAGGGTGCATGAGCAAATCGGTGTTAGCCTATATCTCACCCATCCTAGAATTTCTCCAGGGAGCACGTGAGTGAGGACAAAACGTGCTGAAAAGACATGTGGCGGTTTGTGAGGCCAGTCCATCAGATCTAATAGGGTACCGACTCCGGGATTACGGGGCGGGGCGTTACAGTGCATGAGCAGAACTACCCCACTCATGACTTGGAGTTAGCAGCAGTGGTGTTTGCCCTGAAGTCATGGAGGCACTACTTGTATGGAGTGCAGTTTGAGCTATTCACAGACCATCAGAGTCTGAAGTATCTCTTTTCTTAGAAGGAACTCAATCAGAGGCAGAGGAGGTGGATTGAGTTTATCAAGGACTACGAGTTCACGATTCAGTATCATCCAGGGAAGGCGAATGTCGTAGCAGATGCTTTGAGTAGGAAGCGCCGACATCGGGTTGCGGCTTTGAGGTGTTCATTGCACAGAGATCTCATCACTCTTAGCCAGTTTGATTTTAGACCCGAGATTGGAGGAACCAGTGCATTCTTGGGAGCTATGTCAATGCAGCCATCTTAGAGTGATATGGTTGTCAGAGCACAGTTGGAGGACTCTTGGATTCAAATCCGTAAGGGGGAGATTTCCAAAGAGCCTAAGACTGATTGGACCATTGGAGAGGATGGAGGTCTACGGATGAAGGGTAGATTGGTTATGCTAGCCAGTGCAGAGCTGAAGAAAGATTTATTTGATGAGGCACACCGTACTCGGTACACAGTACATCCAGGGACTACCAAGATGTACAAGGACCTGAAGAGGCAATTCTGGTGGAGTGGTATGCGGAGAGAGATTGCGGATTATGTGGCTAGATATTTTACTTGTCAGCAGGTGAAGGCAGAGCACCAGAGACCAGCAGGGACCCTTCAGCCTTTGCCTATTCCGGAGTGGAAGTGGGCAGATATTTTCATGGATTTTATTGTAGGGTTGCCGAAGTCGAAGAAGGGGAATGATTCTGTGTGGGTGATAGTGGACCGATTGACTAAGTCAGCCCATTTCATCCCGGTGAGGACCACTTATACAGCTGAGACTTATACGAGGATCTTCATTCGGGAGATAGTTCGACTTCACGGAGTACCGGACACGATCGTGTCGGATCGAGGATCTGTGTTCACTTCACATTTTTGGAGGAGTTTCCAGGACTCTTTCGGCAGCACACTATCTTATAGCAGTGTATTCCACCCCCAGACGGATGGCCAGACGGAGAGGGTGAATCAGGTGTTGGAGGACATGTTGCGGGCATGTGTCATTGACTTCCAAGGCAGTTGGGAGGATCATATTCCACTGGTAGAGTTCGCTTATAACAATAGTTATCAAGCGACGATCGGTATGGCCCCGTATAAAGCATTGTATGAGAGACCTTGTAGATCACCGATATGTTGGGCCAAGCCGGAGGACAGCTTGATGCTTGGGCCAGAGATAGTGAGGCAGACTACTGAGAAGGTAGCCTTGATCAGGGAGCGGATTCTAGCCGCTCAGAGCCGGCAGAAGAGATATGTAGATAAGAGGCGGAGACCCCTAGAGTTTCAGATCGGAGATTTAGTCATGCTTAAGGTATCGCTTATGAAAGGCGTGCAACGATTCGGGCAGCGAGGGAAGCTTGCACCGAGATATATTGGACCTTTCCAGATTTTAGAGCGCATTGGAGCCGTGTCTTACAGACTAGATCTCCCCGCATCTATGTCTAGTATACACAACGTGTTCCATATTTCTATGCTCAAGAAGCACTTGCATGATGAGGAGCAGCAGCGAGTATTGGATGCACCGGAGATTGAGCTTCAGGATGATTTGACTACTATTGAGATTCCGGTTCGCATCCTTGCCAGAGAGGACAAGAGGCTTAGAAACAAGGTAATTCCCTTGGTAAAAGTTTAGTGGAACCGAGAAGGCATCGAGGAGATTTCTTGGGAGCGCGAGGAGGACATGCATCGTGATTACCCACACTTGGTTGAGGAGGTAAATGAATTCTTGTTTTGATTTCATGTCTTAATCTATGTGCATATCTTTGGTTATGTTTACATTTAACGCTATAATGAGAACGCTTTCGCTTGATTTTTTTTTTATCTTTTGGAACACATGGTATATGTATGGGGGGTTCCTTGTTTGGATTTTTTGCCCGATGTACTAGTTCCACTAGATTAGGATTTAAGCAAGAATATTATCATTTTAGATCGTTAAGTGTAAATATCTCTATAAGGTTATATAAGAGTTCATATTGCAAAGTTCGTATGATTTCCGAATTTCGAGGACGAAATTCTTTTAAGGGGGGAAGAATGTAAAACCCCAAAAATTTCTATAGTATATATGTATATATATGTGTGAATTATTAATAATAAATAATTTCCCTTGTGGTGAATAACCATATAAATATAAGATATATATGTTTATCAGTGTTTGGGAACCCAACGGGTGTATATAAGTGAGAGAAATCGAGTGGTTTTGTGGCCAGCATGTAAAAGGCCATCAGCAGGAAATTTTGTGCTGATCGGTCGACCGACGCGGTCGACCGGCGCGGTCGACCGATCAGCGATCAGAGAGTTTTTTTTTACAGGTTTGGTTTCGGGTTTTAGTTGTTGGGCTATTGGGTTTCGGGTCGGGTTGGGGAGTTGGTATTTATACCAACTCAACCCAGGAGAGATCTCCTCAGCCCCAAACGTAAACCCTAGCCCCTCTCTCTTCTTCCTCAAAACCCTAACCTGGATTTAGCGATTTGGGGAAGTTCTTGAGGATTTTCAGCAGATCGTGGGATTTCAGCGAAGAGGATCAACCTCTTGCAGATCTAGGGCATCATCAGCACCCAAGGCGAGTAATTTCTCGCCCAACCCCCACCCCTTTCAATTTAACATCAAGAACTGAATTTTATTGGATTTTATTGAGCCAAATTCGTATTTTTGAATAACTAATAGATTATTATGACATAGGAAATATGGATTTGGGATTTTATCTGTTTTAAAAACTCACCAACGTTTTCTGTTTACAGATCTAGATCTGAGAATATTAAAAACCCTGTTTTTATGGTTAACTGTGATTTGATTGTGTTTATACATTTTTGGGATATTGGTGGTAGAGTAGTAAGGATTTTATTCATGTTATCACTGATCTATAACGTTATTTAAAAATTTACAAAACTTGTTCCAGGTTTAGCAGCTGACAGAAAACCCAGGATTTGGGTTCTGTCGCTCGGCGGTCGACCGACGCGGTCGACCGCTGAGTTCATGTTGGGGCTCCGGTCGACCGCGGCAACTTTTCGGTCGACCGCGACATCAATTCGGTCGACCGCGACATAATTTCGGTCGACCGAAAGGTCTGGCGGGCGACCGCCAAATTTTGGTATCAGAGTTCGGTCGACCGGACCGGTCGACCGCTGACCCCTCTGTTGCAGATCTCTAGTTTTGGTGTATTTGAGTATTTTTACTCCTATTCGGGGGTTTGTTTGGATTATCTGACCATGGTAATTGGCCCCACTACGTGTCCATGCATGATAGATGACCCGGGGTGTAAATTTGGGACTTACATACTATTTGGTTATGAATTTGATAAGTAGACTTCACCACATGTATCGTAGCGATATTTTATTATTTCCACAGTCCTCGTGTTGGACTATAATCCAAAGAAGTCCTCGTGTTGGACTATAATCCCTCTCAGTCCTCGTGTTGGACATTTGCCATTATTCATGAGTTTGGAAAACTATGATAGTTAGTTCTTATATCAGACATGGTTCTTAACCCTGTATGTGCTTATTATACAGCAGTTCACGACATGATGACTATGTAGATTTTGGTATAACACTTATGTAGATTTTGACATGGTATTCATGTAAGTAGTAACATGATATTCATGTTGGTTATGTCATAGTACAGTTATGTTACTCTGATGTTTGTTGTTTTCTTCTATTATTGTTTTTGCTTTAGAACCTTGGGTTTAGTATTTAGGAGTTTATATATTTGAGATATAAGGTATATACATGAGGGTTTCCTTGTTTGGATTATTTCGCTCGACGTACCTATTCTCGTGTTATAAACCTCTAAATACTAAAACCCTCCGTAGTGAGATCAACGATTTTAGATCTATTATATATTATCTGTATTTTCTTATACAACGAGCCCTTTCCCCTTGGGGTTGGTTGTGATGTTACTCGCTAGTGCTTTGACGCTCGTTGTCCCTCCCCCTTTCAGGTCACGAGCCAGAAGCACGGAGAGTCGCAGGTTGATAGCGGACCACTTTAATGTTCAGCTTTACATTCTAGTTATGTATTATTTTCTTTGGGCTCCACTGTAGTTGTTGTTAGACATTTGAGGACTATTTCATAGATGTTGTAAAGGCTGTATGCCTTATTTCCTTTACTCAGACTTATTGTATTTGAGACTTGTTAAGAACTCTAGTTTATTCATTTCAGACTTTGACTATGTACTTCAGTTTATTTTCGTTGATGAGATGTGTTATGTTCTATCATTTCATCCAGTATTGTTGATTTATCTTTTTACTTGCTTTGTATCTACACCTGTTGTTGATTCCACTAGAGAGATAGCAATTGTGATGGTGAAACGTGTTATTGTACGGTGTGGTGCATGGCAGGTTTGACATTTCTGGTTTTACCTCGGACTGCAGCCTTGTGTGAACCCAGGGGCGTCACAGGTATATGGATTGAGAGATTATTGTGGCACATTTCGATCAGCGTGGATTCGGAAACTTGATCCCGACAGTAGACCGACTGGTTCCTGAATCTCTTTACGAAGTCGTTGACCGACTCCGACTTCCGTTGCTTTTCGGCGAGGAGGGTAGCCATCGATACTTCCGTGTCGTCGTCGAAGAAGCGAGCCAAGAAGAGCTTTTCTGCGTCAGCCTATGACTTGATAGAATCGGGTTCTAATTTGCGAAACCATTCAAATGCTACCCCCTTAAGGGTGCCTATGAATAACCGGGTGAGGATAGCGTCGTTCCCCGTAAGGAATCCGGTCTGCGCCATAAAATAGTAGATGTGCTGTGAGGGCGAGCCTTTGCCATCGAACTGCACCAGGCTAATTGGTTTGAACTTTGCTGGGTAGGGGACTGTATCCCACTCGACGGGATAGGGTCGGACCACCCCCAGCTTGTTCATGTTCTGTTGGAGTTTTAAAGCGTTGATCTGGCTTTGGAACTCATCGAACCTTTTGTCGCGGGAGCCCTCCTTAGTGCGCGCCGTCGCTAGCGATGTCTTGGAAGAGTGATCAAACGGCGGAATGACATTATCCTCCGTTTCAGTCGCTGGACGAAGGGGAGGTACCTACTCCTTATTCCCCATCTGTCGTGGTAAGGTGCGTTGGGTTCTTTTCTTCTTCTTCTTTTTGTTCAGAAGTTGCTCCAACATTTCCCTTAGGGAGTCGATGGTTGTCTGTTGTTCTTCGAGCCTTTGGGCCACCGTCCACTCAGGGGGGAGTTCAACCATGTTTACCCTTGCCATCGCATCCTGACTTGAGTGTGATGTTTAGGATGTGGCCGCCACTGAGCAAACCTCGTCTTCCTTGTCAGAGGGAGGTGCCAAGGTTGAGTAATCAAATACGATGCTTACCCCCGTATGACTACGGGTACGCTGGTATATGCCGCCACGTCCACGTTGAGCGGGCCTAGGGTTAGGCCTCAGGACAGAGTCCGACTCTGAGGAATCAGAAAGCACGGCCTTACCCTTGTTCGTCATATTAATTATGGCGGATAGGAGCTCCAGATCATCAACGGCGCGTCCCTTCTGGTGACGACGCCTTCGACGAGAAGGTCTCGGTCGGGAAGGCCGTTGAGAAAGCCTCTCGAACACCGAAGGCTTCGCCGTTCCTATACATTGGCAGTCGGCGAGTACTATTTGGATAAGTCTTTCGTAGTGGCACTAAGGATTCGCCTCATGTATGGTGCGTTTGTGGGTCAGGTAACCCCGGAGGTCTCCTGCGGGTGGTTGGTGACAACCCCCAACGTCGGAAAGATCGCTTGTATGATCGTGCGAGAGAGTTTTGGAGGTACTCCCTGGCATACACCGGGTGGAATGGTCAGATTTCGGAGTCAATCAAGTTCTCTTTGACAGGCGAGACTTCGCGCTAGGGCGAACTCCATCATGCAGGTGAACCTCAACCCCCTGCTTTTGCAGGCGAGCTTGCAAGGTACCACCTACTGCTTTGCCTTTGTGGCCAGGGTTCCTTCGCTCAGCATGCCTACCCATTAAGTGGTCGTGGTGAGGTTCGCCCTCCTTCAGGGGTTCGCCTACTCGGGCAAGCTCGTTTATTTTGGGTGGTCTGTTCGCATCAGGGATGTGACCTGAGAAGCAAAATCCGCCTGAATAGGTGGTCTCACCCATTTTGATTAATGCGCCTGAATAGGCCAGTTGGTCAGGAGTACTGAGTCTGTCGGGACGACGGGTGTTATGATCAGAGCGAAGTACGCTTGCGCGGGAGGGTTCGCCTGATTTGGAGAGCTTTCCAATGTCGAGAGGGTTGCCCCTTCGTCTTATGCTTTTCGAACCTGGGTGATAACTCAGGCCGTCGTGTGAGGCGAAGGCTCGGGCATTCTGTCGGGCGAGGGCCTGTCGCCGCCGCTGGAGAGCTCTTCTGGAGAGAGGAGCTTCCTTATGGATTACGTCAGTATGGTCCATGCCGAAATGAACCGCCGACTCCTCCTGGGCAGGTGTCTGCGGGGGACGTTTAGCGACCCATCTGGCAGTCCTTCGCCCTGTGTTCTCGACCTTTGGTTTGGCCTCGGTCGATTCGGAGGGAGTGGGCTTCCCTGACGTGACTTGGATAGAGTCTCCAGGTGCAGAGGCTTTGACCGTTTGAGGTCGGCCCTTATGCACGACTCTGTGGCGTTTGCGGGACGCATCGCCGCCAGAGGAGGAACAAGATAAGTACTCTTCGTACTTGGCTTGGTCGAACTCAATCTCTAGGGACTCCACAGTCGTCCCAACAGCAACCTTATCGAACTGAGCTACCACCATTTTAGTTGAAGAAACGGTTTCTCCCACTGTGGTCGCCATCTTCTGTAGGCGTGAATTCCTAATTTCCCGAAATGGGAGTTTCGTTTGTATTGATAAGAATAGCTTATTACAAACTAATGAATCGAAAATTATAATAGAAGCAGAGGGAATGCCCTCCTTGTTTAATGTGGGGACTTCTGGTAGCTACAGGATGCTTCGCTTGGTTCTCACACCGAGTCTGCTTCCCTTGGACGATTCGACCGAAGTTGCTGGCGAGCTTCAGTACGCGGTAGTAGCTTGTGCTAGTTGAGTTCGAATTTCCGAGTTCGACGGCGATCAGAGCCCGAAACTGGGAGAGGATGCTACAGTGCAAAGATTATGCAAAGAGCTTGTCGTCAACTTAGTCGAGAGCTAGTGGTTCAGTTAACTGATTGAGTTAATCAATTGACTATGAACGAACTCCAAATGCTGGGCTGGATTGCTCACTGAATTTCTGAACCTCTTCTCCATGGCCGTAAGAAGTTCTTAAATAGAGGAGAGGCGGCATGTCTGGTCCTTGAATCATGGGATATGCCCACGTACTGTTGGGAGATGCCATGCCTTTCACTCGTACTATAAGCGGCTGCTTGATAGGCTCGGAGTCTTGTACTACTTCCCTTCACGTCGCGAGGAGTAGGAAGGCCTCTCCTCGTACGTACTATTGCAGCTGTCCAGTACTCGAATGAGTTTGGTCAGCTTGCCGTTTGTCGGCGGATCCAGCTCTTAACTCATGCAGGCGAGATGAGCTTCTTGCAGGCGGATTTATCGGCTGCATGGATTT
>BQKN01064740.1:430059-452583 GCA_022839385.1 Asparagus kiusianus
AGGCGAGATGAGCTTCTTGCAGGCGGATTTATCGGCTGCATGGATTTGACTGGTCGCTCGTACTGTGAGCGGCTGCTTAATGGGCTCGGAGTCCTGTACTCCCTCCCTTCATATCGTGAGGAGTAGGAAGACCTCTCCTCGTACGTACTATTGCAGCTGTCCAGTACTCGAGTGAGTTTGGCCAGCTTGCCGTTTGTCAACGGATCCAGCTCTTGACTCGTGCAGGCGAGATGAGCTTCTTGCAGGCGGACTTCAATCACTAGGATGATCTTGACTCATGCGAGCGAGTCAATCATACAGGCGAGCTTGTGATAACCAAGGATAAGCGGATTTGGTGAAGGCGCGGTCTGAGTTCGTGCTAGCGAGTCAAACTCATGGGCGAGTGTAATAATCCAATTTTTCTTATACTAACCAATTATATAGGAGGCCCATCTGTTTTTGATTTGAAAAAAAAATAAGCAAAACTATGTAAGGCCCATGAGTGTTTTGAAGGCCCAACTTTATCTTTTCCTTTGATTTTTGTTTCTTCTTTCACGTGAAAGAATTTGAGGGAAAGAATCTCCCCACTAAGTCAAATATCTCCCTAAAATCCCTCTCCATATTTATCTCCCACAAATCACTCACTTTGTCCCCTAATTTCTTTTTATTATCTCCCATAAATCACTCTCTTTGTCCCCTAATTTCTTTTTATTCTCTCCCGCAAATCACTCACTTTGTTCCCTAATTATTTTTTCTCCCTCTTTAAAACCCCCTTCCACAATTTTCTCACGGAAACAAAAAAAATTTAGAGAGAGGGCTCACGGGAATAAGAGAAAGAAGAAGAGGGAAGGAGATGAAATTTGGATTTTTCTTTTGGGGTTCATAGTATCTTCTTCGACAAATCGGCAAGCATTCTTTTCCTCAAATATTCTTACTTTTAGATTTTTTTTTGATTTTTTTCATGCAAACAATTTTTTTCCACTCCATTATATATATATTTTTCTATGAATTTTAATATGTGTAAGTTATCAACATGCTGTAAGTATACATGATTTAATTTGAATGGCATCCGTTGTAATTAGTTTGATGGCTTGAGCTGTAAATAAATTGATGGCATGAGCTGTAAATAAATAAAACTCTATGACTAATTTTGTTTGGGTTTCTTGTTACTTCACTACACGGTTAACTATAGTACACACATTTTTTTTATATCTTAGATATGGGTATTCAATCATCACGGATCTACTAAAGAAATAACCACTTTTGATGCTTTGTTGCTTAATATTTTAATGATTTGATTGTGATACTCAATAAACCTAGTTTGAATTGACGTGCACTCTATCTAATTAAGCAAACATTTAATAATTAAGATTAAATAAGATTTATTATGTTTGGATACTGGAGATCACATGAAATTTATGATTAGATAAAAACTCGGTTAATACATATAGTATTTATCTTGTTGATGTTGTGTTTAACATGCATGACTTTACGGAAAACTATTGCTGGATGCTATGTTTAATCATCTAGTGACATTGATAGGGTTGACTGTGCATGAAGACGACTTCTGTCAAGAACTATGATTTATAAACTTGTTATCATAGCATGGCTATACCCTCGACATCGATATCCCGATGTGAGGAGTTTTCCTTGATTATTACTATTATTACTATAGAATCGACTAGACGATGCACCTCTTTTGATTAGACATGTTCTGGGTCACGGTTATTTCATAGTTTTACAGAAGTCGTTCCACGGTAACTCTGTGGTTAGTGCATAACATTTCATGCACAGTCACTGAAAATTTAATCGACAACATGGGGTTTATAAAGGGGAATTAGACAGAGAATATAACATGTATATAAACGGGCCTATGCGCATCCTGATATCCTGAGTTATTTATATATATACATGGGGGCCAAAGGGCCAATACTTGACTTGAAGCCGTGTTCCCGGGACGGTTTACGGGAAACCGATTTATATACATAAAAATATTCTTCTCTAATTCAAATAACTTTTAAAATAATAATAAATCTGCTTGTGTGTCTGATAATAGACATTGTTTGATCTCTATGGTTTGTAAATTTCTTTTATCACTGTTTATTTATAATTTATTTTTCTTTTATATGCCATTTACACTTACACGTGCACTATTCCTTCATTTTACATGCTTGTTGGGAGTTTCCTGACTCCCCTGGGATTTGTATGCCCTAGATTCGGGAACTGTTCTTTCTTCGCAGGACCAAGAGTATTTCGAGGGGCAGGCTCAGCTGTAGTGATCACCGTTCCTTCTATCAGTTCTCTAGTTCAGTTGTTTTAGGTAGTTATTTTGGTTCAGGTTTTTCTTTAGCCACAGTTGGCTCTCCAGACTATGGTGTATTTTTTTTCCTTTCTCTTTAGAGATTTGTGGACTTGTCATAGAACTATGGAAGTTTCTGATATTTCTTTATCTATACATTCCATTTTATTTTCTTGGTTACATGCTCTTTGGTATAGTTTTGGCTTTATCTGTATACAGGATGATCTAGAGGTGTGAATGCGACCGTATGGTTGCATTGCCGACCGAGTCACACTCCAAACTATTACATTTTGGAATCGGGGCGTGACAAGGTGTTTTATTGGTATCAGAGCCAGGTTTAGGAATTGTTGTCTCGTTCTGTATACACATAGAAACTAAGATTGAGCCAAAAATAGAGCATGTATAGAATGCGTCCTTTTCTTTTCAGAAATACATCCTTTGACTCCCATTTTTCGTGATTCTCCTGTCCTAAACTCGACCCCTCTTTTTTTTAGGTGATCGCTATGGCCCCAACCCGTCGACCCGCCGCTCCAGTTTTCCCTGCAGGACACCAAGTCGATCAGGCTGATCTTGCAGAAGCGATTAGGGAGCTGGTAGCTCAAAATCGCCAAAGGGACGGGCCGCGAAAGGTTGCAAGGCCGGGTAATGTGTCCGATTTTCGGAAGCTTAACCCACAACACTTTGCTGGGACTGAAGGCGGATATGAGGCCGAGATGTGGTTGCAAACCATGGATCGCCTATTGAGGGCAGCTAAGATACCAGATGAAGACCGAGTCGATATTGTGCCGCTGCAACTTAGTAATATAGCTAGAACATGGTGGGATGCAGAGGAGGAGAAGCTGCCAAAGCCAGTTTCATGGGAGACATTCCGGGAGAGTTTCCTAGTGGCATTTTTCCCGAAGACAGCTCATCTTGAGATGCAGAGACAGTTTGTTATGCTGAGACAGAGAGCCAGTACTGTAGATGAGTATGCAGCAGAGTTTGCCAAGCAGGTTTGCCCCTGGGATGGTGTCCAATGAGGTGGATAAGGGACAAAGGTTCATGCAGGGTCTAAATTTTGAGATCCAAACTCAGATTTATAGTCAGAAGGGGGTTGAGACTTATACGGATGTCCTAGAGGCAGCTCGGAAAGCATAACAGCTGATTGGGATCATGAACTCAGTGAAGAGAGGGACAAACAAGAGCCCTGTAGGACAGAACTCGGGGGGTAACCAGCAGAAGCCTCAAACTGGAGGAGCACCAACCAAGCGCCAGCAGATAGGGACTCCAAGACCAGCTCCACAACCAACCAACATGATTTGTCATTTCTACAGCAAGCCGGGGCACTTAATGAAGGACTGCAGGAGAGCTAACGGGTTGTGCCTAGCATGTGGGGCGGCAGATCATCAGCTTTCCACTTGTCCCAGTAAAGGAGTTTTAGGAGGATATTCAGGCGGAGCGATAGTGCCAGCAAGGCAGGCTAGACCGGGTGGGCAACAGTTGAGGCCACCACTTCCCACGCAGCAGCAGATGTTTCAAGGACATCAGAGGGGTCAGCAATTTCAAGGCCAGAGACAGTGGAGAGGTCCTCATTTCCAGCAGTCATATCAGCCACAGTATCAGCAGGGACGCCTAGGACAATATGGTCAGCAAACTCAACTGCAGCAGAGACAGGGTCGGATTATGACACTTACCGCTGAGCAGGCAGAGGCATCTGGTGATGTAGTCACAGGTATTATTTTGGTTTATTCAGTGCATGCATTTACCCTATTTGATTCTGGAGCATCACACTGTTTTATATCTGCTCAGTTCGTTGCACGACACACCATACCCTGTGATAGTTTAGATGCAAGCTGGAGTATACATACCGGTAGTGGGGTGTTAATATCTAGTAGGGAGTGTAAGAAATGCCCAGTAGTAGTTTGTGGTAGGGAGCTAGTTGCGGACTTGTTGGTGATTGACACTAACGTGTTCGATGTCATTTTGGGGATGGATTGGCTCTACAACTTCCATGCGACGATCGACTGCCGACACCGAAGCATTGTGTTCAAGATACCAGGTCACCCAGAGTTTGAATTCATGAGTGGAAGCAAAGTGATGGAGCAGCCAGAGCATCGAGCTAGATTGGATGGAGTATTAACCTGTATAGAGGTAGAAGAGAAGCCCATACCAGAAATTGTCGAGGAATTCCTCGATGTTTTTCCTGATGAGCTACCGGGTCTACCACCAGATAGAGATATAGAGTTCGTCATTGATCTTATTCCAAGGGTTGCACCCATCTCAAAACCACCCTATCGGATGCCAATAGCAGATTTAGAGGAGTTGCGGAAGCAAGTCCAGGAGTATCTTGATAAGAAATTTATCAGGCTTAGTACTTCACCTTGGGGAGCACCAGTGGTGTTAGTGCCAAAGCCGGATGGTAGCAAGCGGATGTGTATTGACTACAGGGAATTGAATCGGGTCACTATCAAAAATAAATACCCAATTCCCAGGATTGATGATCTTTTCGATCAGCTCGGAGGAGCTAGGGTGTTTTCTAAGCTGGACCTCAGGTCAGGTTATCATCAGCTGAAGGTGAGAAAGGAAGACATACCCAAGACCGCATTCCGAACACGGTACGGGCACTATGAGTTTTTGGTGATGCCATTCAGAGTGACAAATGCTCCATCTACATTTATGAGCTTGATGAACAAGGTGTTTTCCTAGTATCTTGACCAATTTGTTGTGGTATTCATCGATGACATTCTTGTGTACTCCAAGACCAAGGAAGATCATGCAGAACATCTACGGACGGTGTTGCAAATCCTACGGAAGGAGAAGCTTTATGGAAAATTAAACAAGTGTGAGTTTTGGCTGGAGCAAGTTTCTTTTCAGGGGCACGTAATTTTAGGAGTGGGTATCTCTGTGGACCCGAAGAAGGTTGATGCGGTGTTGAGATTGGATCCACCTACATCTGTGACAGAAGTACGAAGTTTCTTGGGGATGGCTGGATACTATAGGAAATTCATAAAGGATTTCGCAAAGATTGTAGGACCACTTACTAGGCTGACTCGGAAGGAGGTTAAGTTTGTGTGAGCTCCAGAATGTCAAGCAGCATTTGAGGAGTTAAAGAAGAAGTTGACGCCAGCACCTGTTTTGACAATCCCGGATGAGTCAGGAGGATTTGTAGTGCACACAGATGCTTCTGGTTTGGGTTTAGGTTGTGTTTTGATGCAACATGGAAAGGTAGTAGCTTATGCGTCTAGACAGCTGAAGACGCATGAGAGGAATTACCCAGTTCATGATCTGGAATTGGCGGTGGTTATTTTTGCATTGAAGCTATGGCGGCACTATATTTTAGGGCAGAGAGTGGAAGTGTACACATATCACAAAAGTTTGAAGTATATCTTCACCCAGAAAGAGCTCAACATGAGGCAACGTAGGTGGTTAGAGCTTATGGCGGATTATGATCTTGATTTACAATATCACCCAGGACGGGTTAATGTAGTGCCAGATCATTTGAGCAGGAAGCCTATGGCGATGAGACTCACCAGACAGCGGGAGTTGCTAGCTGAGTTTTGGAGGATGAACATGGGGGTTATATTGCCTGGAGTAGAGAGACAGTTGATGAGTTTGCAGTTACAGTCAACCCTGGTGGACCGGATCAAGGCTACCCAGTTCGAGGATGCTCAATATCAAAATTTAAGAAACAAGTGGAGTCTGGAGAGAGAACTGATCTACAAATACATGAGGATGGATCCTTGCGATTTCGAGGTAGGTTATGTGTGCCTAAGGGCAATGTTAGAAGAGAGCTGTTAGAGGAGGCGCACAGTTCAGTGCTTTCTATTCATCCAGGAGGAACAAAGATGTATCGGGACTTGAGAGAACACTACTGGTGGCCAGGAATGAAGATGGAGATAGCCCGATTTGTGTCCAAATGCCTAATATGTCAGCAGGTGAAGGCTGAGCATCAGAGGACAGCTGGGTTATTACAGCCCCTTCCTATTCCTGAGTGGAAGTGGGAACATGTTACGATGGACTTTGTCACAGCTTTGCCAAGGAGCCAGAAGGGAAACAACGCCGTATGGGTAGTAGTAGACCGGCTCACAAAGTCAGCTCGTTTTATACCATTTCGAGTTGGACAGACGATAGAGAGTTTAGCGGAGTTGTACATGAGGGAGATAGTATGCTTGCATGGGGTACCAGTTAGCATTGTTTCTGATCGAGACACCCGATTTTTATCACACTTTTGGAAGAGCTTGCAGCAGTGTCTGGGGACTAGACTGAGTTATAGTACAGCTTACCACCCGCAGACAGATGGACAATCAGAGAGGACTATACAGATTCTGGAGGATATGTTGCGGGCATGCATGTTGGATTTCAAGGGCTCTTGGGAAGACCACTTACACTTGGTGGAGTTTTCTTATAATAACAGTTATCAGGCAAGCATTCAGATGGCACCTTATGAGGCATTATATGGGAGAAAATGTAGATCTCCTACCTGTTGGGATGACATGGGAGAGCGGCGTCTGCTAGGTCCTGAGATGATAGTGCAGACAATAGACAAGATAAAGGCAATATGGGAGCGCCTCAAGTCAGCTCAAGATAGGCAGAAGAGCTGGGCTGATACTAAGAGGAGACCTCTACAGTTTCAAGTTGGAGAGCATATTTTCTTGAGGATATCCCCAACCAGAGGAGTTATCAGATTTGGCAGCCGCGGAAAGCTTAGTCCACGTTTCATTGGTCCTTTTGAGATATTGGAGAGAGTAGGCGAGGTAGCATACCGGCCAGCTTTGCCTCCGTCATTGGAGGGAGTTCATAATGTGTTCCACGTATCACAGCTTCGGCGATATGCACGAGACAAGACTCGCGTCCTGGACATCGGAGAGCTTCAGATTGGGACGAACTTATCGTATGAGGAGCGACCTATGAAGATTTTAGATCGACAGGAGAAGGTCCTCAAGAACAGAACTATTCCGCTTGTCTTAGTATCTTGGGGACATCATGGGCCTGGTGAGGCGACTTGGGAGCGAGAGGACGATATTCGTCAACGCTATCAACATCTCTTTATCACAGGTGACTTTTAGTTCTTATTATGGTCGAATAAATTTTGAGGACGAAATTTTCTTTTTCTTAGGTGGGTAGGATGTAATAATCCAATTTTTCTTATACTAATCAATTATATAGGAGGCCCATCTGTTTTTTATTTGAAAAAAAAATAAACAAAACTATGTAAGGCCCATGAGTGTTTTGAAGGCTCAACTTTATCTTTTCCTTTGATTTTTGTTTCTTCTTTCACGTGAAAGAATTTGAGGGAAAGAATCTCCCCACTAAGTCAAATATCTCCCTAAAATCCCACTCCATATTTATCTCTCACAAATCACTCACTTTGTCCCCTAATTTCTTTTTATTATCTCTCACAAATCACTCACTTTGTCCCCTAATTTCTTTTTATTCTCTCCCACAAATCACTCACTTTGTTCCCTAATTACTTTTTCTCCCTCTTTAAAACCCCCTTCCACAATTTTCTCACGGAAACAAAAAAAAAATTTAGAGAGAGGGCTCACGGGAATAAGAGAAAGAAGAAGAGGGAAGGAGACGAAATTTGGATTTTTCTTTTGGGGTTCATAATATTTTCTTCGACAAATCGGCAAGCATTCTTTTCCTCAAATATTATTACTTTTAGATTTTTTTTTTGATTTTTTTCATGCAAACAATTTTTTTCCACTCGATTATATATATATTTTTCTATGAATTTTAATATGTGTAAGTTATCAACATGTTGTAAGTATACATGATTTAATTTGAATGGCATCCGTTGTAATTAGTTTGATGGCTTGAGCTATAAATAAATTGATGGCATGAGCTGTAAATAAATTGATGGCATGAGCTGTAAATAAATAAAACTCTATGACTAATTTTGTTTGGGTTTCTTGTTACTTCACTACACGGTTAACTATAGTACACACATTTTTTTTTATATCTTAGATATGGGTATTCAATCATCACGGATCTACTAAAGAAATAACCACTTTTGATGCTTTGTTGCTTAATATTTTAATGATTTGATTGTGATACTCAATAAACCTAGTTTGAATTGACGTGCACTCTATCTAATTAAGCAAATATTTAATAATTAAGATTAAATAAGATTTATTTTGTTTGGATACTGGAGATCACATGAAATTTATGATTAGATAAAAACTCGGTTAATACATATAGTATTTATCTTGTTGATGTTGTGTTTAACATGCATGACTTTACGGAAAACTATTGCTGGATGCTATGTTTAATCACCTAGTGACATTGATAGGGTTGGCTGTGCATGAAGACGACTTCCGTCAAGAACTATGATTTATAAACGTGTTATCATAGCATGGCTATACCCTCGACATCGATATCCCGATGTGAGGAGTTTTCCTTGATTATTACTATTATTACTATAGCATCGACTAGACGATGCACCTCTTTTGATTAGACATGTTCTGGGTCACGGTTATTTCATAGTTTTACAGAAGTCGTTCCACGATAACTCTGTGGTTAGTGCATAACATTTCATGCACAGTCACTGAAAATTTAATCGACAACATGGGGTTTATAAAGGAGAATTAGACGGAGAATATAACATGTATATAAACGGGCCTATGCGCATCCTGATATCCTGAGTTATTTATATATATACATGGGGCCAAAGGGCCAATACTTGACTTGAAGCCGTGTTCCCGGGACGGTTTATGGGAAACCGATTTATATACATGAAAATATTCTTCTCTAATTCAAATAACTTTTAAAATAATAATAAATCTGCTTGTGTGTCTGATAATAGACATTGTTTGATCTCTATGGTTTGTAAATTTCTTTTATCACTGTTTATTTATAATTTATTTTTCTTTTATATGCCATTTACACTTACACGTGCACTATTCCTTCATTTACATGCTTGTTGGGAGTTTCCTGACTCCCCTGGGGTTTGTATGCCCCAGATTCGGGAACTGTTCTTTCTTCGCAGGACCGAGAGTATTTCGAGGGGCAGGCTCAGCTGTAGTGATCACCGTTCCTTCTATTAGTTCTCCAGTTCAGTTGTTTTAGATAGTTATTTTGGTTTAGGTTTTTCTTTAGCCACAGTTGGCTCTCCAGACTATGGTGTATTTTTTTTCCTTTCTCTTTAGAGATTTGTGGACTTGTCATAGAACTATGGAAGTTTCTGATATTTCTTTATCTATACATTCCATTTTATTTTCTTGGTTACATGCTCTTTGGTATAGTTTTGGCTTTATCTGTATACAGGATGATCTAGAGACGTGAATGCGACCGTATGGTTGCATTGCCGACCGAGTCACGCTCCAAACTATTATATTTTGGAATCGGGGCGTGACAGCGAGCCTCTGTCCTCAAGTCGTGCAGGCGACTTTCGAATCGCAGGCGGATTTCATGTAAGTTTGTAGAGGTGATTTTTACCATCTACAAGACCCCCTTCAAAGTTTTTAGACCTAAACCGGTTTGCGTGCGGTTTGGAATACTTTGAATAAAGAAGTTCCGGGCAAAACAAGTGCATTTGGTTCTCTTTAGGATTTTTAGCAAACCCTCAGCTATCAACGGGTTTGATTTGCCTTTACCAATTACCGTTTGAATCGGGCTAGCCATACTATTCCCCTCAGTATGATGAGTTATCGAGTAGTTTCTCTTAGACTTAATACTAAGATTTCTGCTCTAACCCTTAGCCGTCTGAGGCGTGGGTCTGAGTAAGGCGAGTCGTATTATCCAGAATTCGTCTTCAAAGGTGAACGGATCGTTCAGGCGAAATCCATTTTCACCAACGAAATTTGAATTTGTGGGGTCAAGCCAGATCCTTGTAGGTAAAACCCTTCCTTCAGGCGGAGTTCGCTTTGGCAGGAGGTGAACCCCGTGTTCGTCGATGACGCTTCGTGCTTTCCAGTTAAGGCGACATGGGTCCGTCAGGTCGTATTAGTTACGACTTGACAGTGTGACGTCAGCTTCGTGCACTTCGTTCGATTGTGGCCGTGGTTTTCGAATTCAGCTGTTGGATTCAGCTATAGATTTCGGTTCGGGTCTCGGGTCTAGACTGGCCCATTTTCTGTTTCGCCGCAAAAAGAGAACGAACTATGGAGAGTGAAGGGCCATCGATTTCGATCGTGGCTACGTTTCTTAACCACCAGTATTTCGCCTTGTGAGAGCGATCGTGGTCACGCAAGCATCTCTGCCTTTAAATAGGCCTTGTGCCCTTCCTTTGAGAGCTACTATGCTCAGGAATTTTGTTCCGTGAAAATTCTCTAAAGAGAAAGAATCCCCCCTTCGTTTTCGACTCATGGCACCGAAATCCAAGAAATGCGTTCCAAAGGGAAAGGGTCTTGGTCGCTATTCTGACAGCGTCGCCGCCGGTATGACCGTCAACGTGCTGATTGCTGTCGTTGGATCGAGAGGATGAGCATCGTTCATCTCTCTCAGTGGACTCCACCATTTTTGGCAAAATTTTTTTTGATTTGGGTCAGATTGGCCCCCTTTTTAGGTGGAAGGTGACTTCTGTCTTTACAGGCGAAGTCAGCTTTTATCAGGCGAAGGCGAATTCGTTCTCATCAGGCAGATCTTGTTGTAGTCAAGCGGATCTTGCTTTTTGACAGGCGAACTCATTATTCGTCCAGCAATTTCGCGTGCTTTGGCTTAATAGGCGGATTTTGTCATCCCTAGAGTGGACTAACCCTTTGGTTCTACCTTGTAGCCATTTTTTCTGATGAAGCCCTTCCGAAGGGCGTGGCCATTAGTCTTGCTAGCGGCACAGGCTATACGGCTCCTCCCCAATTCCCTCTCCTGGATCCGGTACCCGTGTTCGCTGCCGACAAGCCGAATGGATTGATCAAGAGAGTCACTGACGGGCATCAATTAACACTGCGTGAGTTGACTACTGACACGGTGTTGACAGACGAGGCTAGGACAGAGCTCGAAAAACCTCAGTTTTTATTCGGCGATGCCGCGAGTGATCCTTCAGCTCTATTGCTCAGGGAGAGAAGGTGGCTCCACGTAGTGGACGGGGTCCACTACTACCTTCCCAGCATGCCGAGGGGGTTCTCAATTGTCGAGTTGCGGTCCTTTGCAGTCCTAAGGATGATGAATTGGGATTTGACCCCAACTCAAGATGAGGTGACTTGTGGTGTCATCACGGGCTCCACGGCTGGGTACAGGGTAGACAGCTCCTGCAAACATGTGACTGCTCTACGCCTTGGCCTGCTGTTCAATGAGTTGCCCGCAGGGGAGATGACTGCGGTCGCGGAGACTTTTCGTCACCGCTTCTTTCAAGCCGGTGGGAAATTCCCTCCAAAAGACTTCAGAGCCCCGGGATGGATCTATTCCGCACCTGGCAGCAACACCTGGTGGTCCAAGATTACTGACTATATCTTGGCCGAGAATTCTGATCTTATGGATTCAGAGATGTTCGTAGCCATTCGGGCCACTCGACATGGTCTGAAAATCAATACCTCTCAATTCCATAGTATCCTGGAACTGTATTGTTCGGACAGCGGCACGTTCTTCACCCCCAATGGTGAACTTGGCATAACCCTTCATGAGATGTACGATGTATCAGGGCTGCCTTTGGGAAGCTTCCCGTACGAGGAGTACGTCCCAGGTCAAGACGAGATTGACCAGCTCTCAAGCCGCTCCCCATTGGTGGTCGAGACTCTATGGGAATTGCTCTGCCACTACCACATATGCCTCAATACTCTGGGGGCAGTAGACCATAAGGGCAAGAAGAAGAGGACCTCGGGGATCAGCCACAAGAATTGGGCTGATTACTTATTCCCGGAGAATGATATCAAGGGAAGGCCTACTCTGCCGTTGGGTGAGTGTGATCAGGCCGAGGTGGAAAGGAGAATGGCCGAAGGGGGAGCCACCATGACTCTTGAACATGACGAGGGTGGATTCAAATTCGGAACGGTTTTACACTCGTTCCATCACCAGGCCAGGTCCCCTATATCTGGAAAGGCCTTGCTCGTGGGATACCTCATGTTGTGGTTGAAGAGGTGCGTGGTCCCCACTCATTCCTTCGAGGTGCTCCCCGTGGAGGTTGTCTATCCTGCGATTTGCTTAGCCCACAGGAAGTCCTACGCATTGGTGTCGGCGATGGTGGCATGTATCCATCGGGTACTCCGCACGTTGACGGCCCAATTTTGCCGTGTGTCTGTTGTCGACGAAGGGGAAGAGGAAGTCATCAGGACTCCTAACCCCAGAGTGGGGTTGTCCTACACTTACTTGATGGTGTGGTTTGTCTACCATTGCGAGTGTTTGATGAGTGCCCCAGTGACTCTTCAAGGAGAAAGGTTCGTTCCGTTCGTCCAGCGCCTGAAGAGATGCTCTTGGAAGTGTAAAGACATCCCTGATGCACGGAAAACGCTCTCCCACTTTGGCCATTACAATTTTCACCATTTCTTCCCCTATTTTAGTGGAGGAGGGTACGGTGAGTCTCTCAGCGATGTATCGACGGTGGATCACCACACCGTTCTTTCTCGTGGCGCTTTTCGATGGTTGGTGAATATCTGACCGGGGTATCACATTCTGTGAACAGGTCTCGCGTACTATCTCGAGCCAGACATCCCTTGTAGATTCGCCCGCCAATTTGGGTACGACCAGCTGTACGTGGGAAACATCAACCCTCACTTATATTTCGAAGGAGGGTTAGTGGATGGTGCTCGGGGATGGTTCTGGACCCACGCTGGTGGCACCCACGCTCGTTTTGAGCTACCTGCAAAGGATCACGATTTGCACCATATGCTCCTATACTGTCGGTGGTATCGGGGTGCTAGCGCTAATCCTGAGGGCTTCCGATTCCAGAGTTCCTATTTGACGGAGCATGGGCATCGTCCAAGGGGAGTTCCTCATTCCTCGAGGAGGAAGGGCCGCCAGACTACTAGAGAATGGTTCTCGGAAGACCCTACCGAGGACACCGAGGGTTTTGATGTAGGTTTAGATGAATCCAGGGCACTTGAGGCTCAAGTTCTGTCCCCTGGTCCTTCGTTGGATCCCACTGGTAGGCAGAGAGAATCGGACGAGCTTGTCCGGGCGGGTGAACGTCTGGAGTAGGCTCGGGGCCCGATAGCTAGACGGATGGGGACGCCCCTCTTATCTCCGGATAGCTCGCTTCTCTCTAAACGACAGCGAGAGACAGCAGCCGAAAGCTCCAGAGTGGAGGCGGCCAAGAAGGTCCGTCGTGAAGAAACGGTTGAGGCCGCCAGAGCGGCGGAAGGTCGGGATGATGCTACTCAGGCGATCATTCCTGGAGTGACTGCTCCTATGACTAGGGTTGTTCCGCCTGCTCCCTCTGCCGCACCGGGAATAGTCTCGGCCGCTTCGGAGGATGCTCTTCCACGGTCTGGTGTGAGGCCACAGGCGGGAGCTTCAACGACCCCTACTACCGTGCCAGAAGGTAATCTTTAATGTCGTACCCTCAGGTGTAAGGTTGAATCCGCACCCCCTGACATTTGTGTTGACTTTATGTAGGTACGGTTGAGAGAGTGATCCCCATTCCTTCCGATGAAGAGGAGGGAACCGGAGACGAAGAGGAGCTTGGTGGCTCAGGTAAGAGTAGGATCTAGCATTGCTGACGCACACACACTGAACTGTCAATGAGGCTCCTCTCGGGGGGCATTTACTAATCTTCTTCTTGTATTCGTAGTTGACCCATCTCATGAAGCTGCTGGTAAAGAGGATCCCCCCTCTTGGGCGGGCCATTCGACTAGAGAGATGAGTGAATCAGAGGCGGACGATGACGTCTCGATTCATGAGGCGATATCGAGCGAGGAGGAGATGTCGGCTCACGAAGAAGTGTCAGACCAACAAGGGGAAATCCCTGTTTCTGAAGAAGCGTTGGTCGGGGGTGGATCACCGGCATAGGCGTCTCTGGCCCAAGGGGAGACACTCGCTCGACTGGTGACCGCTTCCTCATCTTTGGCGACCGTTGGCGTTGCGACCGATATCCCAGTGACGTCGGCTGGCGCTTCGGTCTTGGCGGTACCTACCACCACTTCCACCGTCATGACTACCAGCACCTCGATCGCGGCTAGGGCTATGACGTCCGCGACAGATGATGCTACCCTCTCTCCCTTGGAGCGTTCACACAAGAGGAAGGTTGCTCATGTCCTTGCTAACTTCCAAGACACTCTTGCTGACTGTGTCAAGCTCGCATTGGAAGAGAGCTGCCCATTTGAGGATTTCCTGGAGGATCTTGATCATGACATGGCTTTCTTGATCAAGAGGCTTGGTGCCACAGTGGCCAACTCGCACTTCAAGCGTTTGGAAGAGGTAGAGCGGGCTATCCGACAGCTGCTTACCCTTCGCGCGATGAGCTCCGAGATCATTCATCTTGCGTCCGGTGAGGTTCAGGCGGCATTGGAGGAGCGCGACCGCAGACTGAACGAGACCATGTCGTTGGAGTCAAGGTTGACGGAAGAGTTAGAGCGTGTCAAGATCGAGAATGAACGAGTGAGCCATGAGCAACAAAAGGCTGACTCCCGCCTCTCTCGCTTGTCTTCGGAGATAGTGAGCCATGAGCAACAAAAGGTTGACGAATTGTGTGCCGTTGTTATGAATGATACGTCGAGGTATGCCGTATCGGTATATGACATGATGTTTGATGAACATAATCACGTCATTGGCCTTGACTTCTCTTAAAGGGACAGCTTCGGCCCATTTAGAGAAGTAGTCGGTAATCACGAGAATGAAACGATGGCCTCTTACCGACGGCGGGGATATTGGTTCGACGATGTCCATCCCCCATGCTTCGAAAGGCCATGACGTTGTTGTCGGGTGTAGGTCTTCGGGAGGTTGATGCATGTAGTTGGCGTGGATTTGGCACTCGTAGCAGCGCTTTGCGTAAGTAACTGTGTCGCTAACCATGCCAGGCCAAAAATAGCCTATCCTTCGTAATCGATCCCAAAGCTTGGGTCCGGGCTGGTGAGCCCCGCAAGTGCCGCCATGGGCTTCGTGCAGAGCTTCCTGTGCTTCGGTCTTCAAAAGACAACGAAGTAACAAGCCGTCGTACGACCTTCGATACAACGTCTTTGTGGTCGAATCGTAGTAGAACCTCGAGGCACGCCGACGAATAGACTCTCGCTCCCTGGTGTCTTTGGGCAGCATGCCGTACAGGACGTAATTGATGATCGGGAGACGCCAATCTTTCGGGTCAGGCTGATCCGAAACTTGATGAGTGGCGTTCGCTTCCGGAACGTCCTTTAGTCGGTAGAGCTTTCGGCTTGCCACAGTGATCCATTGAGTCATCTCTAGTGGCTGGGCCAAATTAGCCGCCAAGGATGCGAGGGCGTCTGCATGCGTATTTTTGGAACGAGGCACATGCTCGATGCGGAAGCTTTCGAGTGACTCCACCAGCTTGGTAGCTGCTTTGTGAAGCGGGATCAAGTCATCGTTTCTAACTTCGTACTCCCCCGTCATCTGTTTGACGATGAGTTGAGAGTCGTCGTAGGTCTTGAGATGCTTTATTCCTAGTTCTCTTGCCAACTTGAGTCCAATGAGTAGTGCATTGTACTCAGCCACGTTGTTGGTGCATGGCTCCATTAGTGAAAAGGCTCGGGGCAATACGTGGTTATGTGGAGAAGTGAGGACTACCCCCACTCCTGTAATAATAGATCCGCTTGTGCCGACACGAGATGTGTCGTCAAAGAACATCTGCCAGATTTCCGGTGAAGAAGTTGTGTTGACCTCGAGGGGCTCATCTGGCAAATTTTCGAATAGGTCGGTCTTTTCCCCTAGCGAATGACTAGCCATGAGATCACAGATAACCTGTCCTTTGACTGACTTCTGTGGCATGAAGTAAATGTCATACTGAGACAGTAGGAGTGCTCATATTGCCAAACGCTAGTTTAAAGCCGCAGGTTGCGTCATAAAAACTCGGATGGGGTTTATCCAGGAAATGACGTGGATGGTTTGGCCAACCAGGTAGTGTCGCATCTTTTGGATAGCAAATACTAAGACCAAACACTCCTTTTCAACCATTGGATATCATTGTTCGGCACCTTGTAGGGTTCTACTAAGGTAGTAGACACCCTGCTCGTAGCCAGCGTCGTTATTTTGTTCCAAGAGAGCACCCAGAGAATGATCCATAGCCCTGATGTAGATGAGGAATCGCTTCCCTGAGATTGGAGCTGCAAGGACGGGCGGGTTCGAGAGATAAGCCTTGATCTCCTCAAAGGCCCGTTGGCAAGGTTCGTCCCATACGAAGGAAGTACCTTTCTTCATTAGTTTGGAGAAGGGTTGACACTTGCTCGAAAGATTTGAAATGAATCTCTGGATGTAAGCCAATCGCCCCTGAAGACCTCTTAGCTCTTTAAGATTTCGGGGCGGTTGAAGCTCTTGAATAGCTCGTACCTGTAGGCATAAAAAATTACTTATAGGTTCTCGCGCATAGCTCGGGATGAAAAAAAGACGATGAATGTTACTATTCGAGTCAAAGAGGATTATCTGAGTCAAAGAAGATCATTTAATATTATAGAGAAGCTAAAAATCATATGAAGTAAGTCGGCGAAGCGTACGAGTCTGTGAAACACGCTAAACGATAAAGGAACAACTCAACCGAATGTTGTGCTTCGCCCACAAAAGGGTGAAGTACCATGTGTGTCTCATCCATTCCATGAGTGTCTCGCCTATGGAAGGTTGTAGAGCTCTTCGTAAGATTTCCAATGCATCTTGGATCATCTCATTCCGATATCGGACGAGAGAGTTAGAGCCAAAATACACGAGACAACACAAACTGTCTCGGAAGTGTGAGACAGTCACAACTGTCTCGGAAGCCGAGACAGTCACAACTGTCTCGCACCAAATCTGAAAAAGGTCAAAAGATAAAAATTATAGATCTCTTCGTCAGCTTTCTAACACATCTTGGATCATCTCATTCTGATATCGGACAAGGGAGTTAGAGCCAAAATATCCAAGACAACACAAACTGTTTCGGAAGTGTGAGACAGTCGCAACTGTCTCGGAAGCCGAGACAGTCGCAAGTCTTGCACCAAATATGAAGAAGGTCAAAAGACAAAAGTTGTAGATCTTTTCATCATCTTTCCAACGCATCTTGGATCGTCTCATTCTGATATCGGACGAGGGAGTTAGAGCCAAAATACTCGAGACAGTACAAACTGTCTCGGAAGTGCGAGACACACAGCCCTGTCTCGGCCATAGAGTTGCTTACAACACGTTTTTTGACGGTTTTTTGGCTTCATAACTGCTTGAGATTAACCATAAACGTGGTGAGACAGTTACTAACTGATATAGACCCACTAACCTCATAAAAATATGGTATTTAAGTAGTGGGACGGCGGTTACAAAAGGGGGGCGGAGCATTTTTAGAGCAATTCCAAGGACAGAGAGCAGGGAGGCTTGGGCAAATCTCGAGAGTTCATCTCCTTCCAACAATTAGGAGGTTCCTTAAGATCTAAACTTTGACTTGATCTTGAGAAGAGTGTTCATCTTACTTCGATAAGATATTCACTGAAACTATTCTTGCTTCTAAACGAAGAAAGAATCCCCAAAGCCTTCATGATTCAAACAGAATCTGTGATTTGGTGGTCCACGGGCTAACGCACCCCGGCACAGGCAAAGATCCCATGCAAGCAGCGATCCAAACAACGATCCTGCGTTTGTTTCTAAGGAGCTTGTAATTTGATTTTTGTTGTAAAGAGTAGTTTTACAAAGTACGAAGCTCACTCTTTTGTATTCATTGTAATCGATAAACAGTTATAATGAATTCTACAACAGAATTTATTCCTGACGCAAACAGTACCTTATCTGGGTCGATTCGGATTCCTTTCGTCGTGACCACGAAACCAAGGAATTTACCGCTGGACATCCCTAAGAATGACTTGGTAGGATTCATCTTGAGTCGGTGAGCCCTCATGAGTTCGAACATCACCTTCAAATCTTGGAGGTGATCATCTTTACAGCGACTCTTTACGACCAAGTCGTCCACATAGCATTCAACCGTCTTTCGCAGATGGTCCCGAAAGATCGTGCTCATGGCGCGTTGGTAGGTTGCACCGGCATTTTTGAGTCCGAAAGGCATGACCGTGTAGCAGTATACCCCATTAGAGTCTTGAATGAAGTGTGTTTTTCATCCTCGGGGTGCATTTTGATTTGATTGTACCCTGAGAATCCATCCATGAAGGACATCCTCTCAAACCCGCACGTGTTATCAATGATGACATCCGTGATGGGCAAAGGAAACTCATCTTTAGGGCAAGCGGTATTGAGATCTCTGAAGCCGATGCAGATGCAAATCTTACCGTTCTTCTTCAAGACTGGAACAATATTAGCTACCCAGTTGGGGTGTTGTTCCTCTCTGATGAAGCCGGATTCGATCAGCTTCTTCACTTCGGCCTCGATTGCTTCCATAATTTGCGAATGAAACCGCCTTTGCTACTGTTTGACTGGTTTGGCGTCTGAGCCGATGTTGATACGATGCATGGCGACCTGTGGATCAAAGCCAGGCATGTCCTCGTAATTCCATGCGAAGACATCAATGTATTCTCGTATAAGGGCAATGAGATCTTCTTTCTCCTAAGGAGGTAGACTACCACTGATGAATATGGGCTTGGGGTTGACCTCATCGCCCATGTTCACTTAGAAGATTTCATCCTCAGTCGGCGGTTCACGTTGCTCGAAGCGGCTGTTCCACTGAGCGTTGACGTGGCGGTCCCATGTCTCATCATAGAGCGGGACCCGTTCGTCTTCTGCCATTTCGGCGGGATCGATCGCAACCATGTTGACTATAAGGTCATTGAACAAGTCCCTTGTGCTGACGTCTGAGTCCCACGCTGAGGTTGTCGACGATCGGTCCCCTGAACGCGCATAGTCGGAGTCTTCATGGAAATAACAGAACAAGTCCGATGAGGAAGAGGAGTAGCCCAGACCCCTTCAAGTCCTGTTGAAGTAATTTGAGGGTTTGCCTTTAGGTACGTAAGCAGGTCGGATGACCGTCTTACATCCTCAGCCGTAATTTAGGCCCTCTGGGCGAGTGAAGTCGTACCCCATGTCGCTCATCATGCGCTTCGCGATTTGATTGTACTGCGAAAACTGAGGCACGAGATCTTCATCTTTAGACTCGTCCCATAACGTGCGCAAAGGGTGATCGATCAGTCCGAAGATAATATCTTTTTGATAGTTATCCCGGGCCGGCACGACGAATACAGCTTGTGACGACCCGATCGGCTGTCTCTTTGCGACGTATGATGAGCATACAGGAAAGTGTAGAGAATGGTCATTATAGAGTTTTGACATTAAATCATTAGGCGCATCATCCTCGGACGTTGAGCAAGACGACAAATAAGAAAAGTTAAACTTTTCATTCATGATAATCTCCTCTGCTTGAACAGCGTTGGTTACATCGCGACTTTCGCAGCCAATTACAATCGATTCGAAATCATTCAGGACCAAGCTGTCATCGTACTCGGGCTCACTATCCGCCTCATTGCCGCTCTCGGGTTCCTCGATCGGTGACTCGTCGGGGTCCTGGTACAGCAGAGAGTCTGTGAAGTAGTTCTCGACGCCTTTGAAGGGTTGCTTGTCGGCTACTATCGTCTTCACGCGATCATAGTCATCCACGTATTTTAAGCATTGATGCAAGGTAGACGGGACTATCCGGTTACTGTGGATCCACGGTCGTCCTAAGAGTATATTGTAGGATGGCTCGACGTCAATGACATAACAGGTCACCTCTTTCTTCATGTCGCCTATCCGGCACTTCAGGTGTATTTTTCCAAGTGGTCGGGTTCCCGTGGCGTTGAAGCCGAAGATGGTTGTGTTTGTCGTGGAAAGGCGCCTCGAGGATACCCCTAGGTGCTTGATCAGGTTCAGAGGTACGATGCTTAGTGCAGACCCTGGATCGACTTGAATTCGATCCACTTTTGATGAACCGACATACCCTGTGAAGTACAGCAGCCGATCATGAGAGGTACTCTTGATGAGCATGTCCTCGGGAGTGAATGTGATGCAAGGGACCTGCCTCTCGGCGGTCTGGCAGCACATTGCACATTCTCGTTCTGAGTATTTTTCCCTCGAGAAGTGAGTGGCGAAGACCTCCGAGTCGGCCAAGGCCTCTTGTAGGGCTTCTCGGGTGGTTCTGGATAACCGCAGGAGGTCATACATGGTAATTCGTGCGGGGATGCTTTTCAGCTGCACAAGTACATTAAACCGGAAAGGCTGATTGATGCGGCATAAACATGTACCTAAATGTTGTAAGTGCACAACTAATCAAGTTATAGTATAAAGAGTTATCGATCCCACGAGGAAGGTGTTTTGTAGGAGAAAATATAAAATCGGCTCTTATGTTGTGTGTGTGACAAATAGGAGTGATGAGTGAATATGATTGTGGAGAGATAATAAGAGTGATAGTGTGCAGATCAATGTGTTTGAGAGTGGATGTGAGTAAGAATAGATGTGATCAATAAGGCAAGAAAGAAGAATGAATAAAATCGAGAAACAAATGAAAATCAAGAATGAAAAAAATAAAATTCTAGAATAAAAGAAAATGCAAGAAATTAAAGATGGTGGATTCAATTATAGATATAGGTAATCTAAAATTGAACTCACTTCTTAGAAAAGGGTGATTCCCTAGAGGATTCTAGCCTAAAGGCGAATCAAACAAAATAAAAATAAACAAAAAGAAAAACTAAACCCAAGAGAGTTCTAGCCTTAAGGTGAATAGTACAAGAAATTAAAATCTAACTACAAAATAAATTGTAAAATCTAAACTATAAATTGCAAGAATTAAATGCAAGAAAATAAATCTAATCTATAAGCATGAAATAAATCTAAGGCAAGAGGGTTCTAGCCTCTTGGCTATTTAAACAAGAAAATAAAATCTAATTACAAGCATAAAAATAAATCTAAACTAATAAGCAATAAAAGAGAAATAAGAAAAACAAACATTCAAATTAATCTCCATCTTCATCTTCATCTTCATCATCTAATAAAGAGAAGAAGAGAAAAATTTAAAGTGGTGAAAAAATTATTATTATTAATTATAACAAAAGTTATAATTTTGGAAGGCCTTCTCAATTAAGAGTAGCTCTCCTCTCCAGAAGGAGTTACCAAAATTTTCACACCTCTAACCCCTCACTCTCAACCCCTGTTTATAGTAAACATCAGTGAATGAGAGCCATTGGATCAAACTGGAGCCCCAAGAATGTAATTTCGGCCGTTGATGCAATCTGGATGACTTCGCATCGATACAGGCATCGATACTGGCATCGATGCTAGCATCGATGCTCCAATAAGAATTCTGACTTCACGGTTGGCTTCATCTCATCGAGATAGGTGATTTTCATATATTATATGTTAAATTCCGCCTTCCGGATTGGGAGATATCGTTGTTTCTTTGCGGCCAACTATCTTGATACATTTTTTTCATATTTAATTTTTTTATTTTCTCCGGCTTCTACAGGCTACTCGGCTTGATTTTGGGCTTGGGCTTTTTGACTCTTGCTTGTGTTCTTCATTTAATTCATGGGTTTTTGTTGAGATAAGAGATCTTGGGCTTTATTCTTCACTAACCTGCAATTAAAGATAAAAAACAATTATTAGTGGTATATTTATTCATTAAAAATAGATAATGAGGGTATAAAATTATAATAATATGTGATTATCAAATACCCCCACACCTAAACTTTTGCTAGTCCTCTAGCAAAGAAAAAAAGAAAATCCTAACTCACTTTCGCAGGAATCGTGGTTGTATTTAGCGCATATAACAAGCCTTTAAACCCCTAGGTTACCCTAGTGGACGAGTTGTAGTCTCGTGAGGGTTTGCAGTGAATATACCCACAAAATTCGGTCAACTTGCCAAATTAAAGAAGTTAGTAAATAACTAAATTTACTTGATAATTGAAGCTAGTTATTATTCAAGAAAACATTTTTATATATAACTCTAAGGTAAATTTCGTAGAAAATCTTCTCATTATAGCAATACAAAACCAAGCCAAACTTAGAAATTTAATTTAAAAGTTTTGAAAAGAACATGCTAACTCTTTGTTTAAAATAATATTCAAGTTGCTTGATCTAAAATATTTTCCAAGACCATATATACATATATAACTATATATAAAATATTTATTTTATTTTATTTTATTATTATTATTTTTAACTCTTTCTTCCTTGGTGATTTTTTTTCTACTTTAACGGGCTTTCTAAGCGACCATTTAACGAGTTTTGGGCCAATGGATCCCAACCCAATTAGGCTTAGGTCATTGAGTATGAAAATACTCCTTGGGCTTAATTACTCG
>BQKN01064740.1:452683-467832 GCA_022839385.1 Asparagus kiusianus
TATGTATATGTATATATATTTTGAAAAATATGTAAGTCAAGACACTTTGAAAAATTATTTTTAACTCTAAGCTAAGCATGCATACTTTCCATTATTTTAAATAAAAATCTAAGTTAAGGCTTAAGTAAAGTATACTACTTTGAAAATCATTTCTTAAGAACTTTATTTAGAGTTATCATAAAAGGTGAACTTGAGTAAATAACAGTTTAAAAAATTTAAAATTTATCAAATAAATCAATTATTACATAACTCTATCAACTTGGCAAGTGACGACATTTTTATAATTTTTTTAAGGAAAAGAAAAAAATGACAAAAATGCAACTAAAAATGTAAAATAAAGAGAAAAAAATAACTAATTCCCACCCCCACACCTAAATTTTGCATTGTCCTCAATGCAAACTCTATGATGCACAAAGTAAAGCAGATAAGAAGTGACATACTTACATTTGATCAGCTGATAAAAATCTGCAATTACCTTTGGTCTGAGGAGGATGAAATCAAAAATTTATTCTTCTTTCTCTTTTTTTTTCTTTTCACTTTTTTTCTTTTTTTTTCTTTTTTTTAATTGAATAAGAAACTCTCGAATGAGAGAAGAATAAATTCTTTTTATTATTCTAAAATAAACAAAACAAATAACGTAGAATGAAGTGTTCAACACGAAGAGCTCGTATTCTACATCGAATCCTACCTTATTGTTGAAAATTCTTCCCCGGATTTTAAATAAATTCAGAATGATATAATCAAGAATGTGAAATTCCAAGCATTTCGGGGTGTTCAATAATTCTTGCAACAAAGTAAGGTAGGTATTATTGGTGTCATGTATTTTGTATTTCTTAATGAACTCAGACTCTTGTACTGTGAAGTTTTGTTTTCTAACAACCAATTCTTATGTAGAGTTCTGAAAATTTGGTTGTTGATTATTCTTCAAGAATCTAAGTTTATCAAGAAAGAGTTCTTCAAAATTTAATTCAAAGCAGCATATGTTTAGCACAGTTTCATTATTCTTAAGGGCCTGATCTGCTTCTTCTAAAAACTCTAACTCTTCATCAAAAATTTCCTCAAAACTTAAATCAGACTCTTCTTCTTCTTCTTCTTCTTCTGATCTTTCTTGAATGTAATTTATTTCTAGAGACTGATTATTTGGCTGATCCCCTGGATTAAAAATGTTGAGATCAGCAGTCAAATTCCCAAAGGACAGCTTCATTTGACCAGTTCTATAGTTGATGAGAGCATTAGAAGTGGCTAAGAAAGGTCGTCCTAAGATGACAGGTGTCTGTCCTTTGGGATTGGAAACAGGTTGTGTTTCCAAGACTATAAAATCTACTGGAAAAATAAAATCTCCAACCTTAATCAGAACATCCTCTAACTCACCCATAGGGACCTTAACAGATCTATCAGCCAACTGTAAGGTGCATTTGGTTGGGTTCAGTACACCTAGACCCAATTGCTGGTAGACTGAATATGGAAGCAAATTGATACTGGCCCCTAAGTCTAAAAGCGCCCTATCAATGTGAGTATTACCAATGATACATGAAATGATGGGGGAACCTGGATCTTTACGTTTCAAAGGTATGGGATTTGATAGCATTTCACTGATATTGGCGGCTAAAAAGACTTTCTTTGGAACATTTATTCTCCTCTTCTTAGTGCATAATTCTTTTAAAAATTTAGCATAAGATAGAATTTGTTCAATTACATCTAAGAGAGGAATATTGACCTTAACCTGCTTGAATGTTTCTAGGATCTTCTCCTCTTGAGGGGAGTGTTTCCTAAGCCTGAGTCTATCTGGAAAAGGAGCAACCGGTCTAAACCTATCAAAAGCAGGCTCAGGTTCTGGTTCTGGTTCTTGATCATCTAAGGAGGGTGATTGTTGAATAGATTCATCAGAAGGAGAAGGAGAAGGAATTTGTACTGGATCAAAAGTTTGACTTGGAGGAGTTCTCACTTGATTATCGACATGTCTACCTGACCGAAGTGAATGGATTGCATTCACTTGAGCTTCATAGGATGAACTGCATCTTGTGTCCTTAGGGTTGACCACGGGTTGACTCAGAAATTTTCCTTTCTCTCTTTCACTCACGGTACTAGCTGTTAGGCCCTTTGTTTTGATGATGATTTACAAACACCATTATTGGTGCTAATTGTTTATTGAGCTATATTGTAGATTTTATATCATTAGCACCTTTTATGGAGGATTGGATGGATTACGAGCTATAACGATAATATCTAAAGGAAGTGGAGGCAATACGATGAAGCAAAGCTATCAAGAGCACAACACGTACAAGAGGCTTCATTAAAAATGAAAGCAAATATCAAGTCCAGAACATCAATATTCATATATGTGAGATATTTGTATTTTACTTCTCTCTAGCGCTTAATGTAGGCAAGTTATTAAGTTGGTTACATCTAAAGCTCATTGGATTCACACATACACTTTCCACACAAACTATTGTTTTTGAACCTTTTTGGAAAAACAATATTTTCTATGATTATTAAGTAATTTCTCAAAAAATCTTTTTTAATATATCACAAAACAGAGTTATAAACTATTTCTAAAGTTTCATATTTTTTAGAATTTATTTGAGATTTTTTATCTATGTTTTAAGTTAGATTTTTGGACATGCACAGTGTCTGTGCATGTTCATAAGTCGACTTATCAGACTGATAAGTCGACTTATGAACTGCCCCAGAATATGCAAAAATACTCTGCTAAGTCAACTTATAGGAACTGTTAAGTCGACTTATAAACTCCTCTGGAATGTTCAAAAATCTCTCTGCCAAGTCGACTTGCATAACCTGTTAAGTCGACTTACACTAAGTCGACTTACGTATTTTATAAGTCGACTTATAGGCTGAAAAATGACTGTAACGGCTATTTTTTTTCTGGCAGCCTTTTTCGAGATTTTCTCTTTTGGGCAATATTTGGGCTAGGGTTTTGAGACTCTATATATACTTAAACCCTCTCCTCTTTTCAGAAGGAATGCAAGCAAGAGAAAAATCCTAAGTTCTATTCTCTAAGTGATTTGAGCTTAAAATTTCAATCTCTTATTTTCAAGTTTTCAAAAAGCCATTTGTTTTCATCACTTCCACACAACAATCCTTTGAGCTTCAGTTGTTCTCACTTGATCCTTGTCATAAGGAATTGGTGTGAGAGTTCTTCTTGTTCTATTGTAAGTGAGAGGTTTGTGAGATCTCGGTGGAGATCAGTGTGTAGAAGAAGTTCTGGCTTCCAAACCGGGTGTGTAGTGGATTTCTCCTCGAGAGTGGGGAGCGGGGACGTAGGTCAGGCGGGCCGAACCTCGTGAACATACCGCGTGTCATCTATTGGCTAACTATCTTTATCCCTACTCTCTTTTATTGTCATTGCATTTCTAATTTTGTGTGTGGTTTGTTGAAAAGTTGTTAATTGCATATTAATTATTGTCATTACATATTCGTGGTTTGAGTAGAGGCCTTAATTATGGTTTCCAAACCCCTTTCCAAGACATTGAGACATTTATCCTGATCTGGATTGTGAGAAGTCTGAATTACAGCTTGATGAAGAGGAGACTGATTTTGATACGGCAGATTGGGTTGTTGAAATTGTGGATTGAACGGAACTGTGTTTCCCCTAGGAAATTGTTGGGTCGAAGCGGGAGTGAAGTTTTGAGTTCCGGGAGAATTTTCTTGATTCCATGCAAAGTTGGGATGATTTCTCTAACCTAGATTGTATGTTGGAGAAAATGGATCATTTGTAGGGTGCTGGAATGCAACGTTCATCTGTTCTAATAAATGGTTGTTTCCTAGGAGAGGACATTTCTCTGAAACGTGGGTAGGAGACTGACAATTATAACATCCTGGAGCAGAAACATGATTGATTTGAGATGGAGCTCGTTCCTTAATTTCTAAGGCTTCTAACCTCCGTAGAATTGTCGTCATCTTTGCTTCAGAAGCAATGTTTGACTCTAAGAAAAGACCACTAGACTTAGAATGGGAAACTGATGAAACCCTATCATCATAGTGTTTCCATTGCATTGTTTTCTCGGATAGACTCCCTAGAAATTCCCAAGCTTCGTCGGCGTTTTTCCTCATGAAATCCCCGTGGCACATTGATTCTAAGGAAGTTTTTGCAGAGTAATCTAATCCCTCATAAATTATTTGGTATAATCGCCATTTTTCTAAGCCGTGATGAGGACATTGGATGAGAAGATCTTTAAATCAGTCAAAATACTTCTAAAAAGGTTCACCCAGGACAATTTTAAAATTTATGATGCTGTTTCTTAGCTTTACCGTTTTATAGATAGGAAAAAAATTCTTAAGAAAAACGGTGATAAATTCCTCCCAAGTAGTGATGGAATTTACGGGTAAGCTATACAGCCATTTTTTTGCTTTGTCTTTGAGAGCAAATGGAATAAATCTAAGTTTGATCGCATCTTCTGTTAATTCTCTCATTTTAATCATAATACACACTTCCTCAAATTCCGAGATAAAAATATATGCATCTTCTGTTTCATTTCCAAGGAATTTGGGAAGCATGTTTATGTAATGCGGTCTAAGCTTAAAATTTATTCCATTTGTTTTGGGGAGCCTAATACAAGAGGGGATTGCATTCCTAATGGGATAGCACATATATTGAAGAACGGGTGGATTAGGATGCTCCATTTCAATGATTGGTTCAAAGCGAATTAATTGATGTGTATTATCCCTAATCCACAGTTGCATACACCAACAATTTCTTTTTATACTTGTTTTTTATATTTATAAAAGTTAGTTTTTTTTTTGAGGAGGGAATGGAAAAAGAGGAAAAACCTAACTAAAACAAATCAAAATCAATCACTTTTTCAATCACTCTAACTCTAGGGTTAAGCCTAACTGAACTAGACTAGCTCCTAACCAAAAACTCCTAAAGTGAAAAGATTAAAGTTTTACCCGGGTAGTTAGCCAGGTAAGGATAGTACTAGAGGGTGATCAGAGATCAATTAAGTACCTCGTTCCTTGCGGAGCGCTTTACACAACCCCTAAACCTTGCCTTAGACACCAACTAATCCAAGAAAACTTAAACCGGTTCACTTAAGGATTTCTTGTTCCTTATTGAGCTCGAATCCTTAGGGCCAACGTCTAATGAGTTTTATTAGGCTTGGATGGTGTAGTGAGGAATTAGTGATTTTTGGGCTAAGGAAAGGGTGATGAAATCCCTCACCTTATCTTGATTATGGGGTTTTGCCCTTAAAAATATTTTTAAGTGTGTGCCAAATCAAGATGCTCAAATCACTTGGTGAATTCCTACTAATAATATGAAATGCAACCCTATGAATTAAAAGCAACTAAAAAGGATGGAAAAGAAAAAAATCTTTTTTTTAATTAGGGTTAACAATCAAACAAATGAGAAGGGGGAAATTATTTGAATTTATTATCTTGTTAGTAAATGTCAAAGTGAAAGATGGATTTTATTATGGTCAACAAAAATAAAATCTTTTTTTTTAATCCTAATTGTCTCTAATTGTGAAGCTAACTACAAGGGGTGGAATTGAAAACGCTAGAAAGAAGACTTACCCAAAAGCAAATCTTCAAATCCTAATTCTCCAATCCGCGATCTTCAAGCTCCAAGCGTTTCCTTCACAATAAACATACAAGTTAAAGAACCAAAATAATTAAAACCTACTTAAGTACCCTCCCCGGCAACGGCACCAAAAACTTGATGCGGCATAAACATGTACCTAAATGTTGCAAGTGCACAACTAATCAAGTTATAGTATAAAGAGTTATCGATCCCACAAGGAAGGTGTTTTGTAGGAGAAAATATAAAATCGGTTCTTATGTTGTGTGCATGACAAATAGGAGTGATGAGTGAATGTGATTGTGGAGAGATAATGAGAGTGATAGTGTGTAGATCAATGTGTTTGAGAGTGGATGTGAGTAAGAATAGATGTGATCAATAAGGCAAGAAAGAAGAATGAATAAAATCGAGAAACAAATGAAAATCAAGAATAAAAAAAATAAAATTCTAGAATAAAAGAAAATGCAAGAAATTATAGATGGTGGATTCAATTATAGATATGGGTAATCTAAAATTGAACCCACTTCTTAGAAAATGGTGATTCCCTAGAGGGTTCTAGCCTAAAGGCGAATCAAACAAAATGAAAATAAACAAAAAAAAACTAAACCCAAGAGGGTTCTAGCCTCAAGGTGAATAGTGCAAGAAATTAAAATCTAACTACAAAATAAATTACAAAATCTAAACTATAAATTACAAGAATTAAATACAAGAAAATAAATCTAATCTATAAGCATGAAATAAATCTAAGGCAAGAGGGTTCTAGCCTCTTGGCTATTTAAACAAGAAAATAAAATCTAATTACAAACATGAAAATAAATCTAAACTAATAAGCAATAAAAGAGAAATAAGAAAAACAAATCTTCAAATTAATCTCCATCTTCATCTTCATTTTCATCATCCAACAAAGAGAAGAAGAGAAAAATTTAAAGTGGTGAAAAAATTATTATTATTAATTGCAACAAAAGTTACAATTTTGGAAGGCCTTCTCAATTAAGAGTAGCCCTCCTCTCCAAAAGGAGTTACAAAAATTTTCACACCTCTAACCCCTCACTCTCAACCCCTATTTATAGTAAACATCAGTGAATGAGAGCCCTTGGATCAAACTTGAGCCCCAAGAATGCAATTTCGGCCGTTGATGCAATCTGGATGACTTCGCATCGATACAGGCATCGATGCCCACATCGATGCCCACATCGATGCTGGCAACGATGCTCCAATAAGAATTCTGACTTAACGATTGGCTTCGTCTCGTCGAGATAGGCGATTTTCATATATTATATGTTAAATTCCACCTTCCGGATTGGGAGATATCGTCGTTTCTTTGCGGCCAACTATCTTGATACAATTTTTTTCATATTTAATTTTTTTATTTTCTCTGGCTTCTACAGGCTACTCGGCTTGATTCTGGGCTTGGGCTTTTTGACTCTTGCTTGTGTTCTTCATTTAATTCATGAGTTTTTGTTGAGATAAGAGATCTTAGGCTTTATTCTTCACTAACATGCAATTAAAGATAAAAAACAATTATTAGTGTTATATTTATTCATTAAAAATAGATAATGAGGATATAAAATTGTGATTGCTTGAGCTTGGCCTGTCTGGATCTGGAGGGGTTGCTACCGCTGGCCCCGTGGGAGGTCCTGCCGGATTCTCCGTCCTTGTAGGGTATTCCTTGGCGAATTCTCTTCCTGCCCGAGTAGCAAGGGTGATGGCTTCCTCATCGGAGTCGGTGGGAGCGGCCATTGCTGTCTTATCTCCCCCCAAGATGGCGGAGATGACGTTGCAAGGTTTGCTCTTAGCCTTTTTTGAGGGCTTTGAGGTCCATTGCTCGTCATTGAGGAGATCCGGATGGACCCACATCACCTGTCCTGATGACAAGATCTGAGGTACTAAGCCTTTCCCTCGTTGATTGTGAAGGTCATCATTAGTAATTTTCAGGACTACCTTGAGGATAGGGGTTATCCCTGCCTGGGCTTGAACCTCCGGGAGATCTGTCCCAAAAGTCAAGGTGATCATATTCGTGGTCACCTGCTTTTGTATCTTCTCCTTCTTTAGGACTCCTGCATCGTAGAGGGCCCGAAGCTTGTCTTTGAGGATGTAACACTTGGAGGTGTGGTGACCGAGGAATCTGTGATATGCACAGTAACTCGGGTCATTGGTCTTGCTCGCCTCCTCAGGCTTCGTGACCTCTGGTAACTTAATTCGATTGCTCTTGAGTAGGGTATCGAATGTTGCCACCACTTGGTCTTCCTTGAAGTCATATTGCTTCGGAGGACGTTGCTCGAATTGCTTGGGTTTCGGCTTGTGAGCCGTTTTGGGTGCTGGAGTGGAATCGACCGTCATGATCTCTTTTCCTCTTGTTCGAGGAGGATTCTTTGGCACGGTCGGTTCTACGGCTTATTGGCCTTCTTGTTTTAATGATGTTTAATAAACAATTTACTTCTAATGTTGTTTGTCTAGTGTTTGTGTTTTTGTATTTATTCTAGGCAAACAATGTTGTTGGAGGTTGGATGGAATAGCGCTTCAACGATCATATCCAAAGGAGGTTGGCAGAATGTCGGGTTGAAGCCTATACAATTCAAGTTAAAGATCAAGTTCAAGCTTCATCCGCACGTGTACCAAGTTGAGCTCATTGAAGATCAAGATTGCTTGGGTAATGTAGTTTAGGAGTTTATATTATGTGTGTTAGATACTTTAAGCTCAATATTATACACACACATTATATTGGTTTTCATGTATATATATAGTTTCATATATACATATATGTTTGGTTTCCATGTATATATATAGGTGTTCGCGGGAAAATTCGTTGCTTTCTTCATTGTTGATATCATTGTACACTTTAATAATCGTTTATCGAGTTACAAAGATCCGATCTTTTTATAAGAGCCGGTTACAATGAAAATCAAAATACAAATAAAGAAAAATTACAACTTGTTTCCTTCTTTGTCGAACGAATCGCGAGCTCCTGTTTTGCGGTCACTCGCTTTGGTGGGTTCTTTGCCTGCGCCGGGGTTGTTTGCCGTGGACCACCGCGAGATCTAGATCCGGTCGGATCTACGCAGTATAACGAATATTATCCCACCAAGGAGATAATAGCCGGGAGGGATTGTTTCACCAAGGAAACAACCGCTCGAATCTCGGGATCTAAGAACCAAGCTTAGATCCGGAGTGTACCTACGTAGATCTGAGGATTTGAGATCCGGTTCTCTCGAACACTTGCCTTATTTGGCGTTGATGATCGCCGAGCTCCAGATCTGAATGAGGGAGTCCCCGAAGTCCTAAAGTTTGAGTCTTTTTAGATCTGAATCTCCAATCCAGCAGGGCTTCGCCTCCTCCAAAATCCAACCTTTGAAAATGAACCCAAGTCCCTCTATTTATAGCCTCTCACTGTGCATACAAGCACATGCAAAACAACACACGAGGGGGGGGGGTTTGCCGGCCACCTTGGGGTGGCTCAGCCTTGGCCGAGCCACCCTAGGGTGGTTCGGCCTTGGCCGAGCCACCCTGGGGTGGCTCGGCCACAGAGCCACCTCAGGGTGGCTCGGCTTGGGCCGAGCCACCTTGGGGTGGCTCGGTTTAGGCCGAGTCCCCGGGTGTTTGTCCGTTTCGTCCATCGTTCGGGTTCCGTCGTTCGGGTTCCGATTCGTTGTTGATTTGGACTTTGATTCGGTTTGTGGTTGACTTGGTTTGGAATCGACTTGTTGACTTGATTCCAAATATGGCAGTTAATCCGCTTCTGAGTTCGAGTCCGAAACCGATCTTGATTCGATCGTGGTTCATCCGAGTTCGCTCTTGTTTAGATGACTCGTTGACTCCTCGAACCGTTGGATTGATTCCGCACGCGATTGACATTGTTTGCGTGCAATTTGTTGACCTCGTCGCTTCGTCACTCGATGGTTCGTTGATTTGTCGAATCACAGTGTCGAGATGTGTTGTGGGACCTATAGGCAATTTTATACGCCTACAGATACCCCCTCCAAAGTATTTCAGCCTCGTTCTTTTATAGAAGAGTCTGGAATACTTTGGATGTGATTGTCCCAACCTTCAGTCGGTGTAGCGGGACTTTGGAATGGCTTCTGTTCTGGATTCCTTCAATTCCTTCAGGCTATTCGGTGCTTTGTCGAACGTCTGTAAGGGTTCCGGTGCTGCATTTATTGTCTGACCGTTGTTGGAATTTTGAACTTGAAGTCGATTCTTGATTTCTTGATTTTTTAGCTCGAGTTGGTTGCTTCAACATAGAACTGATCATCAATTGACGGCGTCGTCCGGTGTTTGAGCTTCATTATGACGCGTTGTCCGGCGTCCAGGCTTCATTGTAATGCGCTGTTCGACGTTTGACACAGTTTATACTCGTACGTCTGCTGGAGTATACACAGTTTAAGCTCTTAAGGTATTGGAGCGTGGCGGATACTCGAGTCATGAGACCAATCCATAGAATTGATGCGTCAATGACTCGTACTTATAGAATTTTTGGCAAATTCTCAGCCATCAATGGATTTGATAAGCCTTTACCGACTACCGTTTGAGTCGGGCTAGCATGCGGATTGTTTAAATCCATTCCGCATGTGACGTTAAGCTAAAAGAGTTAACCCTTTTAGTGCTACGATATTGAATACGTAGACTTCGTCTTTCTCCTGTAAAAAGACTAAACAGCAACGTGTATGAGACGTTGACTTAGGATTTTTGGCAAATCCTCAGCCTTCAACGGATTTGACGTGCTCTTACCGATTACCGTTTGAATCGGGCTTACATGCGGATTGTTTAAATCCGTTCCGCATGTGACGTTGTGCTAAAGGAATGAACTCCTTTAGACTTTGTGCTATGATGTTGAATACATAGACTTTACCACTTGTTACGGGAATAGGCTACCCGGCGACGCGTGTGAGGCGCTGACTTTAGGGTTTTTGGCTAACCCCCAGCCTTAAACGGATTTGATTAGCCTTTACCGACTACCGTTTGAGTCGGGCTAGCATGGGAATTGTTTAAATCCGTTCGCATGTAACGTTGTGCTCAGAGATTGAATTCTCTGAGACTTTGTGCTATGATGTCGAATACATAGACTTCGCCATTGTTACGGGAATATGCTACCCGGCGACGCGTGTGAGGCGCTGACTTATCCCTACTTAGGCTTCGGGATAAAATACCCCAGAATCGAACTCTGGTGTCTTTTTCAATCGGAAAAAGACTAAACCGGCGACGCGTGTTAGGCGTCGACTTATCCTTTCTTAGGATTCAGGATGAAATTCCCCATGCGTGTAAGGCATGGATTTCAGTGTTATTAATAACAACCTGCCACAATGTTGAATATGCGGACGGATGTTCTTTTTAACGGTCAAGAACTAACCGGCAACGCGTGTTAGGCGTGGACTTATCCTTGCTTAGGTTTTAGGATAAAATACCCCAGAATCGAACTCTGGTGCCTTTTTTAATCGAAAAAAGACTAAACCGGCAGCGCGTGTTAGGCGCAGACTTATCCCTGCTTAGGATTCGGGATAAACTTCCTAGGATGAGTCCAAGATTGATAAACTCTTAGAAAAGGTTGGTGTGGGGAAGGAAGAATTTTATATTCTATTCCCCGAACAAGGAAAGGAGACTTGAGGTGGGATCTCCACCCCCAGAATCCGGAAAGGTGAAACTAAGAGTGGGATCTCCACTCCGAGAATCGAAAAGATTCGGATAACCCTAACTGTCGGAAGGTTTGATTACCGAACTAAAGATGAATTTCTCGTTTATCGAGAGTGAATCGTGGTTTTGGCCCTAACTGTAGGAAGGTTTGACCAAGCGGGAGTTTGAGATGACCCTAACTGTAGGAAGGTTTGATCACTCGATTTGTGGGCCTCTCGTTCATTGAAGGAATCGAGAGGGGATTTTGGTTGTGGTCCTAACTGTAGGAAGGTTTGACCAAGTGGGGGGTTTAAAACGATCCTAACTGTAGGAAGGTTTGATCGCTCGATTTGTGGGTCTCTCGTTCATTGAAGGAATCGAGAGGGGATTTTGGTTTTGGCCCTAACTGTAGGAAGGTTTGACCAAGCGGGAGGTTTGAGACGATCCTAACTGTAGGAAGGTTTGATCGTTCGATTTGTGGGCCTCTCGTTCATTGAAGGAATCGAGAGGGGATTTTGGTTTTGGTCCTAACTGTAGGAAGGTTTGACCAAGCGAAAAAGGAGAGTAAGAGTACAAATCACTGTAAGATGTTGGTTCGTACAAATTACTCAAAGGGGTTTCTGATGTTAAGTGATAAAGACTTAACAAAAACGGGGTTCTGACAATTCGTCAGTGATTTCAAGAGTGTTTAGTGTTTATCACTTTATTCATAATGATCGGGTTATCCCTAAGAATATTATATTTAACATTCTTTCGGGAACTTCCCGTTACATGAATTATCGACCCCCAGCTTTCTTTACAAAACTGGGTGCACGATCGGGTTATCCTTAAGAGTACCACGCGCGGCACTCTCCAGGAACTTCCCGTGGAAGAAAGGAAATAGTTTAGACTCATATACCTATTGGAGTATTAAGAAGCAGTTTATACTCGTATACTTTTTAGAGTGTCAGGAAGCAGTTTATACTCATATACCGGTCGGAGTTAGGGGATACAGTTTATACTCGTGCACCCACTGGAGTCTCACCATTCTTGACTGGCTTACTCCAGCGTTATGACACCGGCTTCAACCAAGGTCTGGATACTGTTCTTTAGAGTAAAGCAGGCCTTGGTGGGATGAAGGATCCTCCTGTGGTATGCGCAGTACTTCGGATCCGCAATATCGTCAGCTTCCTCCTGATTCGTGATCGGTAGGAGCTTGATCTTGTTATTGTCAAGGAGAGATTTGAAGATGGCTGGAACATCTTCGTCCTTGAAGGAGTACTCTTTTTGAGGCCTCTGATCCGAAGTTTTCTGTTGTCTCCGGGACTGCTGTTGCAACGTTTGATTAGCGTCAACAGCTGCTGCAGGTGTTTTGCCCTTACCACAGGAGGCGAAGTTTGAGTTTGGAGGATTAGTCGTCGATTGACTCCTCTCGGCCTTCTTCCTTCGGAGGAAGCGTTTAGCTTGTTCCCCTCTGACCTTCAAGTCTTTCCATGTGTTGAACGGCGCTGTTCCCATTGCTTCCAACACGTCCAATGCGAGGTTGTTGTGGCAGGTCTGGAGAATGAACTCCTCGGTGATCGGGTCCCGGCAATTCAAAGCTTTGTTCCGGAACCTCTTGACGAAGGTTTCGACCGGTTCCCCGTCCTTTTGTTTCTCGTCGAGCAACGTTTCGATGGATATCTCGGTGTCATCGTCGAAGAAATTGGTGAGGAACATGGTCTCCATATCGTCCCAGCTGCTCACGCTACCTGGCTTGAGGCGGCGGTACCAATCGAAGGCGGCTCCACGAAGGGTGCCAACGAATGACCGCACCATCAGAGGCTCATTGCCGGAGATAACACCCAGGTGCGATTTGAAATAAATCAAATGCTGAGTGGGGGAACCTTTCCCATCGAACGGCGTAAAGTTGATTAGACTAAACTTCGCCGGATAGGGGATTGAATCCCACTCCCTTGGGTATGGACAAGGAATGCCCGTTTTCTTCACCTCTTGAGCTGACATCAAGGTATTGATTTTGCTCTCGAGGCTTTTGATCTTCAAGTTTTCACCTGTATCTTCGTTGCCATCCTCATTACCACCCCCTGCGTTGATGGGAGGGTCATCGGCATTGCGAGTTTCATCCGTATCCGTATGCTCAACTTCTTGAACAACCTGATTACGGTGGCTTGGTTCGCCTTGCTGGTTCCTCAGTGCCTGGATTTGCTGCTCATGCATCTCTTTCATAGTCTGCATGGCCATCTGCATCTCGAGCCTGAAGCTCTCCTGTTGTTTGGCCATGGCTTCTTCGAGCATCTTGGCCACTTGTTCCGCGCTTATCATGAACGACTCGCGGGGTTCTCCTTCGCTGGATACAGTGTTGTCAGATGCAACCGCAGAGCAAGCATCCGACTCTTCATCTTCTGAAGGTAATCTTGTCCGAACCCTGCCATACGTCCTTCGTGAGATGGCTCCGGACTGCAAACGGGTTAGACGCTGGGATGCATTCAGAATCGACTCGAGATCATCCCGTGCCAATGTCTCCTTGTTGGTCATATTAGCGGTGACTCTTGAATGTTCACCGTCTTTAACCACCATTCTCCTTTGTCGGAAACGCCTAGGCCTTGGCTTTGGCGTCTCAGTGCTGAGCCTTTCGAACACCGAGACTCTTTCGGGGACCGTCTTGATGCAGTTACATTCAGACAATACCGCCCGAATGAGTTTGGAACAGGGGCATTGAGTCTCTAGTCTTTGAGGACTCCTCTTCCTGGTTTTCCTCGTACCCCTAACACGATAGTACAACTCGTCTGTTTGAAGGTCGGAGTAACCTATCGTGTGTTGGCACAACTTCTCAGGTATAACGTTATCATCATCGGACGTCAACGTTTCCTTCTGAGGGCGAACTGCCTTCTTTGGGCTTTCAAAAGTTACGCACCTCGAAACATGCCTTTGTGGGCGTGTGTTCTCAGCGGACTCCTGGACTTCGATGCGCAAATTGGCGCGTGCAGCTGCCTTGAACTCCTTGTCGTGTTGAGGGTTGTGTCGACCCCTAGCATGTTGATTAGTTCGGAGCTGTCTCAGTGGACCCAAACGTTCTTGGATTGGAGCTTTGCTTCGCTCCTCGGGAAGTGGACCGAGGCGCTCCAAGACTGACTTCCTTTTCTGGGATGGTCTTGCGGGATCTCCCGGAGCAGTTGTGGAAGTCATCGGCGATTTGGATTGATTCGTCGGGAGTTGAATTTTCGAAGGCTGCAGTTGTTGCTCCTTAGTCTGAATCGCCGCTTCAGACTTAGGCCTCCATACTTTGCGAGTTGGGGGCGGTTTCTTTGCCACCTCCTTCTGCAGCCTTCTACGGGCTTTTTCAATTTGAGCCCGTGCCTGCGCTGATAGTGCGCGGCGCTTGCGAATGCGCTCCTCCAGCGTTGATCGGTTCCGTTTGACGCGGATCCATTCGTCCGTCGGCGGCTTGGAGGAGTTGCCATTCATCGGTTGTTGAGGCCGTTTACCTCTTCTGTTCTTCAGATCCGCCTTGTAGCGAACTCCGTCAACAGATTCCATGGCCTTTGCGAATTGTTTCGCAAGGCATTGCCGTTGCCTTTGGCGGGCTCTCTTCGAGAGAGTCACTACACCCCCTGCGGCAGAAGGGTTGGCCAGAGTAGATCCGACCTGGTTGGAAATTGGAGGGATCTCACCCAATGCGACTTCGGCATTCAGCGGGTCGAGATCTTCGTTGGTGTCTTCAATATCTTCGTACCAACGAATTTTTCTCCTGGGGGAGAACTTCTTGGACTTGCGAGGGGAGGTAGATCCGGACGAGGATGACAGATACTCCTCGAACTTTTGTTGGTCGAATTCGTACTCGACCTCCTCCTCGACCGGGATCAGGATCCGCGGCTGCGACGCAACGATCTTGTCGGCGAGATCGGTGGCTCCCACTGTGGTCGCCAGATTGTTCGCGAGAAAATTCGTTGCTTTCTTCATTGTTGATATCATTGTACACTTTAATAATCGTTTATCGAGTTACAAAGATCCGGTCTTTTTATAAGAGCCG